>BJCM01201456.1:0-36976 GCA_018326385.1 Flaveria bidentis | reverse complement strand
TGATCGTGAACTATACCATTCTATTCCGAGTAAGTAATTCTATTACTAATATTTAGTCTTAATAAATATAAAATGAAACTCAGGTTAATTGGAACCCGATCCTTTGTTCTTACACTTATTTATTGCAACGCACTCAATGTGAGTCTCCACGGACCCTATTTTACATTACTTTCCTTTTGGGGGAGAAAACATACAAATTTTATTTATAAATGATTTCTAGTATTATTGTTTATCGCCTGTTACGTTAGTGCAAACATGCTTAAAAGTCCTTACACTCTCGAACCGTTAGTAATGTGTAGCAAAATAATTCTGAGTAGTACTACTGGGTTTGACAAACCCCACCTGGGCTAGTCGCGCTAGCTTGATTGGAGGTCAAATGGGTGCGTGATTGACCTAACATTTGTCACTATCTGGGTTAGACGTGACGGGAAGGCAACATACATACAAACAGTCAGCTTCGGTTTGAAACGCTAAGTAACTCGTTATAGGCTAGTTACCTATCGATATGCTTTAATTACTTTATCATTCGAACAGTTACAAACATTCTTATCTGTTATTAAACCTGTGAACTCACCAATTTTATGTTGACACACTTTAGCATGTTTTCTCAGGTCACAAGAACGCTTAAGATCATATTTCACAATTAATGAACACACTCAGGACATGCATCATCAAACTTATTTATTTTGCTTTGAATATTTTATTTTGGTATAGGACTTTGGGAACTTTTAGTATTGGTTTACATTTGTCTTTACACTTCCACACTGATGTCTATTTCGTTTATGTTTACTCTGATTTAAATTTCAAACGTTTATTTAAGTTCATATAGTGTCGTTTGATATGACCGTGTCTGAGATCCTGGTTTGTCACACACCTCGCCATAAAACCCCGCACGTGGAATTTGAGGGTGTGACAACAAGTGACTTGATTGAGACAAAAAAATTTGTAAGTGACCTGATTGAAATAAAAAAATTATGAGTGATCCGATTGAGACAAATAAATTTATGAGTGATCTGATTAGAATAATCTTGAAACTTGATTACTATTTTACAAAGTTATCCCTTTAAAAAAATCAAACTATCTTTTTTTAGAATAAATTTTATGAATCAAATAAGAAATCACATCTTTTAATCAAAATCTAAATAACAAGAAACTAAAGTTTTAAATAATATGAATTTTTCTAAAAAACTAAACATTTTTAAACAAAATATTTAAGTCGTTTTTTTAATATAAACAGGTAAAATATTTTAAAACAATCTTATTAAAACAACCAAAATAATTACAAACCAATTTTATAAAACAATATTTTTATAAAAAAATATTATTTATAATAAATCTTAAAACGAATGTTTAAAAATGCAACTTTTTACATAAGAGAGCTAAAAATGGTATATATTTTTTTTCTTGAACTAATGTATATATAATTTTTATAATGTTATACATTAAACTATTATACTTAAAATTACATAAGTAACATCATATTGTATCTTTATATATGATTTTATAATGCATAAGTTTTTATTAATAATAAGTTAATAATTTGTTTATTTAATCCGTGTATTACATGGGGACGAACCTAGTTACATATATTATCATTCAAGTAACTAAAATTACGAATCTTATCTTTAAATTTTGATAATTACACCGGTCCTTTATTTGAAAATTTGTTACACTTTCCATCATTTTCACTAATTAAAATTAAATATTTCAGTTAAGTTTATGGCAAATGATATTTTTGCCTTTCTCTTTTGAAAGGGTAAAACATATAACTTATTCTAATCATATTTTTTCTTTCTTTCTTTCTTTTATTTATTTACTTACTTTTCTTTTTTCTTTTTTTCTCACCACTTTTATTTACAACTTATCTTAAATATAATCAACAAATTAATTTTAATTGTAAAAAAATTAGTTTCATTTATTGATTTTAATATATTACAACTTTGTTATTAGTTAAACTTAGTTAAGTACTTTTCTGCTAGAGCAAATAAAAATTAAAGCACAACTAATAGTTTTTATTAAAATAAAAATTACATAAACTAAAAATTTAATTTATAGAAATTCATGAAACATAATTGATTAAAATATAGACTAAAACATACATGTGTTTAAATACCACCGATTAATGAAAAAAATTAAAGAACACCTAATAGTTTTTCACTAATATATTATTTTATTTCGTTATGTTTTTATTTACTTTACTTAACTTTTCTTTTTTTTTTTCTCTCTTATAAAAATTTTTGTTTTATAAACTTATCTTGAATATTATTAATTAATTAATTTAAATAATTTATTAAATTCAAAATTTATTTATAGATTATTAAATTATCTAATGTTTTCATTTGTTTACTATAGTTATTTCACATTAGATAATAATAAAACTAGTAATCGGTTTGTTACACTATTGCTTTTTAATCCATGTTGGTATAAAAATTTCAACTATATCAAACAGTTTGTTTTACGTATTATATTAGAAACCTACCGAATATCGTATGAAATTGGGTCATGACTTTTTATTTTACTTAGTTATAATTATTTTATGTTAGGTCTTATATATTATTAGATTTTGCTTAATAGATAAAGTCTTTAATTGTTCTTATTGTAAAGTTTGCTTCTTTTTTATTTTTTAGTGGTTTATGTTTGATTTATAATAATTAAAACCCATTAGTAACTATTTGAAAAAACCCAAAATAATATTGCATTTAATTAAATAGCATTCGTTTTTGTTTAATTAAAACTTCAGTATTGTTGTTTGGACTTATCACTATGGTAAACTTTTAGATGAGTTGGTCACTATTTTATAAAAAAAAAGAGAAGGAAATGTTAAAAGTCAAACCGAAGTAATGACCCGACGTGTAGAACAACCCACTGAATCATGTTGCCACGCGATTTTCTATTTTTCTAAAATTGATTGGGCTAATAATATTTTAACACCGCACAATATATATTTATAATTTTTTATCAGCATACTTAAGGTTTGAGTTTCTTCCTTGGGCTATTTGCTTCTTTTATAGAAAAAGTTAATACATAATATTTTTATTTTTTCTAAATTATATAAATATTATTGATAATAGATTATTTCTAGAAAAATATTTTTATTACATATTTTATAGTGGTTAAAATATAAAAACAATGAAAAGTAGTTAATAAAATAAGCACAAAAAGAAAGAAAATATAATATTCATAAAAAGTACACATTTTTGTCCTTTTGATGGTTAGGGGTAAAATGGGCATTTACAAAAATGTAATAGAAAAAGTTAACTGCATAAAAATAATAAAAACGTTACAAATTTTCAAATAAAGGATACTCAATGTACTTATTAAAGTTTAAGGACAAGATCCGTAATTTTGAACATAGTTAAAGGACAAAATTTATAATTTACTCTATTATCTATTTTATATATATAAGAAATTTTTTGAAGTGCCACTTGTCAAAATATTAAGCTTACTCATCTTAGTTTTCCCGTTTTTTTCTTCTAATAAATTATAATAATACATACTAATTATATTATTTAAAACATTTGCATAATAAAAAATATATTGTAAAAATTAAATATTATAGGTTTTTATTGAAAAAAAAATTAAAAAGAATATAAAAATTTTCTTAAACACTTTTTAACACAAACTTTTTAAATGTGTTTTTAAGTATTATAAGGATGGTTTAAAAAATAAAATTATTTTCAAAAGCGAAAAAAAATTCATACAAAAATCTAAAATGATATATTGTTGTTTTACTAGAAGTACTTATTTTCATATATTCAATCATATTTATATGAAAAAATTGTTTTATATTTTTCTAATTCTTATTACAAAATATTTAAAAATTTTATCTATTTAATTTGTATATCACACGAGATATTAAACTAGTCTTTCTATAAAATAAAAGCGCAGCGTATTGAATATCTAAATTTTAAATCCCATACAACATGCCGTTGCGATCCTATGGAACAATGACATAAGAAAATGGCACCGCTCATCCAATCGTCAAGATGTTTTCGAGATGAAAACAATAATAAACTACGCATTGATTATAAAATATTAATATGCTGTATTATTATTTTGTCTGTTACAAGGATATTTTGGAGGAAAAGAATATAAAAATTATATAAATACTATTTATGAAAAGTTAACCATATACATATATAAATATTTATTTATCTTAAAGTTTTTATTATTTTATGTTTTTGTTTAATGTAAACACTCTGCATTTAATATATAATGACGTGTTTACCATACCTCAGCGTTCGGGTCGGGTCTCCATCACGCACACGACACAAGATTGTGACTAACAAGTGAAAGTGATTTAGTGATTTGGAAGGAGACCGTGGGCCGTTATTTCACAAACTTTATGTGTATGTTAATAATTAATTGACTAACATATAAATCATAGCGGATATTCAGTCATAGAGCTCCAGGTATCACAGGGCCTCAAGTACAAGGCCCCGAGTAGGAAGTGTGAACAAACTCCATCTCGGACCTTACAGAACTGACGGAACACAACCATTTCTTTTGAGGTACTAAAAAAGACAAGTAAGATAAAATTGACCAATTATGTTAATAAGTATTTTAGTTTTTATCAGCTGGATTCAAAATGCCAACAGGCTAATTGCATTTTTTATTTTAATATTTCAATAATTTCAATCGTATAAGTTTTCCATTCAATGAAATAGTTTATTTAACCTTTTTAAAAATATTATTAAAATTTAAAGGTCATAGATATTTCAATTTTAAACGAGCAGGTAAAACTGAATAATAATAATAATAATAATAATAATAATAATAATAATAATAATAATATCAAGTATTAATCCATAAAAGCATTTAAATAACAACTATATATATTTTTTACCATTATCTTACAACAACATCTTATTTTTCAATTAAATTATGCATCCAATTATATGCATGTGTAACTTATGGGCAAATGGTTTTCTTATTAATTTTGTAAATTAATCATTTAAGAGTGGAAACAAAAACTAATTGTAGGGCCTGGACCATACTTGATAAGTTCATGTTAGCATGTCGAATGGAAATACAACAAATCAATTTTAAATTAATAATACTCACGAAAAGAATTAGCATTTTGTTATTATTATACCGCAAAATCTTGTATTATGTACATGTATCAAATTCATTGACATTATTAATTGAATTTGTTGCTGTATAATTTAGAAATACGATTGTTCTACAGAAGTTAATCTATCTTCTTCTTTTTTCAAAAAATAGAAGTTAATCTATATATTATAATAAAATAAAGTTTTAGGTGAACACTTAGAACAATTTAGACCTCCTAGTGACAATTTTTTTATTCTCTCTTATATTAAATAATTACTTTAGCTACTATTGATTTTATTTAATTCTTTTTAAAATTAAAAATAGTTTTTTAATAAATTAAAATTGAGATATTTTTATAAATGTAATTTCAAAACAAGCAATTTTTTATAAAATGATAAAATTTACTAAAACATCAAAATTTTCCAAAAGAAAATGAAACATTTTAAAATAAATGATAATTTTTAAAAATAAAATTTATTTAAACTAAAATAATTAAAATTCGAAGTTATAATAAGAAAAAGTTTGATATTTTTTTGTTTGTTTTGGAACAATATGGTAATTTTTTCCTCAAAATTGTTTATGAACAAAAGTTAGAAAATGATATCATTATATAAATTATAATTTTTACTTATGAGTGTGTGAAATAATCACCAAGTCCTGGTATCAAGAATTAATATAAGATTTGTGTTGAACATGAGTTGTTTGTCGAATACGTTGTCAAAGTCAAATGGCGATGGCGTGTGTTTTTTTGTCATATATTTTCCAGTATTTTCGTGAAGGAAAAAAAAAGTGAACAAGATTAATTAGAAAAAGTGCTTGACAAATTGTTATGGGCCCAATATTATACCGGGGCCAGTACGTTATTTGGGCCGCCATCTGTTTGTTATTCAAATTTCAAAATGCAACTTGTAAATTGTAATGTTTTGGATAAGAAAAACTTTTTTTAGGTTTTAGTAATATTATCAAACTATTAGAACCGTGAAACGATCGCTTTCACATTCGTAGAATATTGTCTGTTTGTCTCCATGTCATTTGTAGTTACTATGTTATTTCAGTGTCTTCTGAATAATAACTAAATATAATAACGGATAATTAATCGAAAACTCGTTATGTACAAAATTAGTCTAAAGATATGATGTTTGGGGTTCAATAAGTAGTGATTTTTATTAACAATTCTATATAACATCTTACCCTTTCTAGGTATGATAGTTATCCGATAACACTGGTCTTTCGCTGGTGAAGTAAGCTATCCATTCATCGCAGAACGACTTTCAGGATGCTTGTGGTAACCAACTCATGGCCACGCTGTGCTTGTCACGTATGCTCGTATTACACGACGTCGTCATCCATGGGCTTCCATGGCGAAGGGTAAAAAATACAAGCAGGGTGGATTAGGGTAGGGCATTTTGCTTTACTCTTTTTCTTTTTCTGTTTAATTTTAATGTTTTTAAATATTGAGCTTAAATAATTTGTTTATAAAAATGTGATAATTAATCAAAGACGTAGAAATGGAAGAACATTTGTTAAGGTGATAAATTGTGTAAGGAATGAATGTTTTTGAAGTATGCATGTGAGTTGACTTGCCTTCCCATGTTTGTTCACATTTGTGAGAATTCATCAAGTAAGATAGTCATGATGAGTACGTTGATTGCCAAAAGAATCGCGTAAGATTGCGAAATTCTCCTTTCATATATATACTTTTAACATGTTTAAGGTGGATAGAGAATAAGATGATGATAACAAAAAAAACTTTGTAGACACATTCTAAATATCATTACTTTACTTTTTATGTATGAACATGAACACATAAACATAAGATAACAGTGGAAAAACAACATAAACAATAAGTATCTAACCATACACGTACAAATTAAAATACGTATAGAACAAGAAGTAAGAGGATCGAAAAGCTGTAAGAATGCCTAAGTCAGCTTGTGCCGAATAGATAAGCACTTTGAGCATAGAAGTGAACTTGAGGAAATAATGGATGCTAGCAAGTCGGTCCACAACAGTTAAGTTGGTCTACCATTACAGTTACACAATTTGCACCTTTTCTTTTCTCTTTGATGGTTTCTAACTGTCTCCACTTGTCAAATTAAGTGCTTTTGGAGTTACTTGTTTTATTGTTTAATCATACAATATATACGCGCTAACTTGATCTACCAACTTGATCTACCAATGATGATCATGACCTGGTAATCATAGTACTAATTAAGCTCCTGTCACCGTAGTTAATTATAGCTCGTGTTATCGCTGATGACATCTCTACGACTGCCTTTGTTCTGTTATAAAATAAACAAAATGTTCTTTTTCATTTTCTTTAGCTTGGTTGTAAAAATTAGACTTCCATCTCTTGCGCTCCAAATGAAGAAGAGTATTCGATAAAATAGACGTTTGGGGTTTATTCTACACTTAATTCAATCTAATTCTTTTTTGTTATGACCTACATAGAAATATGCAGCTGGCGTGAGTAGTGAAAATAAAATGATTATAAAATTGGTCTTTTATATGTAACACTCGTGTTTATTTAGGTAGAATTCATAATTGGATGGATGTAAATAGCCCAGGGCTATGAAACATATGACTATATGAGTATGGTCGCTTGTTCACGCGGTCAATAAACTTTCTAATCTAGTTTTGAGTATTGACCTGTTAAAATACTTTGGTTATTTTATATATGCTAGAAAGGAGAGGAAAAAATATTCATATCTAACGAATGCATACATATCAATAGAGTAAGTATATAAATATATAGAAAGTAAATAAACATAAAGTAAAAAAAACTCAAATTCTAAATGGATAAGCTCAGGGTAGAAGTTTTGTATAAATGTATTAACCCGATAATATAAATGGACTGAAGTTCACTAGAGTTCTTGATTTGTTATTATACTCATATACATAGTTGATAAATAATACATAAAATTTCAGTTAATTGTTCGGTTTTGATTTCATTGTCTAAAATAGTGAAAAAAGAATGCTATATGGAGAGGCTGAAATATGCAGTACACATTTGCTAGTATATTCCATTAATTTATAAACAACTGTTGTTTTCATTTCATGTGAGATTTTGGTGCAAATTAAACCAACACCATTGTATACTTTCTAGTTTAGTTAAAAACTAACTACCACTTTTATTAAGTTCTTTTATTATTTTATGTAGCAATTATAGTATCTACTTTGTAACCAAAACAATATGTACATTGTATATATGTATTGAGAAGTGATTAGAAGTGAGGACGGAGGCCATTATTGCTGTGGCCCTAAAGGACGAGTACATGGCACAAAAGCCACTCACAATTTGGTTTCTTTTGACAAAGATCATGAAAATCTTGAGTAGGGCACCATTTATAAATTATCACAGCACAATAATAAAAAAGTTCATGCATATTGTGGGCGCGCGTGTATATGAATAGATTTAGAAAAATTGCGATATAGTACATAACTTGTTTTAATTTTTGATATATAAGATGATTACGCAACTACACAATCACAATCTCTTTCTATCATACACTTGGTATTGTTTTAATTTTTGATATATAAGATGATTATGCAACTACACAATCACAATCTCTTTCTGTCATACACTTGGTATATATGTGTGACTTGACTAATTTGTTTCTTTATAAACAAAGTGCGAAAACAAACAAATTCATCAGACAAAACTGAGAAATTATTCTCTTTAGAGACAACTGTAAACATACATATATCAATGTAGTTCTGATCTACATATAAAATGCTAAAAACACATGTGTTTTTCCTTCGGTCAAAAACTTGATCATAATATAATTATGGCCTGACACTAATTTTTATAATGTTATTGCCATTAATAAGGTTATGATGAACTTTCTTATTTATATATTATATATTGGAGTTAAGCTCGGTTTTACTTCCTGATATTTGATAAAAATAATCATATTCTTTCAAAAAAAAATTATTATAATATAAGAATAACTAAAGATGTCACATGACATAAAATACTAACTAGAGATCCATATGGCAACAACACATTCACTCTTAACAAAATTTTCTCGCTTCTTTCTCTTATTAAATAACTCAATTAATTATTAATTATAGTATTAAATTTTATTTTTTTAATATAAGCTATTTTAAAAAAAATTAAGAAATAGATCTTTTTATTAATATTTATTTCTAGAGAAACACATTTTTATAAAAAGAAAATTTTCTAGAAAGTACATCGTACTTTTTTTTAAAACATGAAATATTTTAGAAATGACATTTTTTAATATGTTTTGTTTTGAAATGAAATGTTTGATTTATTTTTAGAAAAAATAAAGAAGGTATAAAAACAAATTTTAAAAAGTTGATATTATTATTTTATTACTTATAGTATTTACTCATACATAATTTAAATCACATATTATTTAATAATTAATAATTTTTTATTCTATTTAATATTTTATTTATTCAGCCCGTGTAATACACGGGTTTACTAAAGCTAGTATTATAAATATTAATTTATCTTCAAAGGTTTCAAAACTAATGAACCTTTTGGATTGAAATTGAAATCACATATAGAAGATTTGAAGATAGATTAATGTTTTTAATCTTTGGAAAAAAATATTTGTTTTTGTTAAATCTTAAAGAGTAAAATTAAATTTAACTCTATATATATTCTAAACAAGCAAATAACATACCGAAAAACTAATGATAAAAAAAGAAACTCTAAATTACTGTTGGTAAAAAAGTATTAGATTTTAACGTACATTACCTCTTTTGATTTAAGTAACATGGTTTTATTTTTACTGCACAACAAAATATACATACCTAACATTTTTCACTAGTATATCTAAATAGTTGCACCATAGTGCAACATACACATACATTACTCTCTCTGTATTAATTTACATGGGAAATAAGCAGGAGAGTTTTATAAATTATGAATTGGTCACGGAAGTTTTTATTTCTTAGGGCTTTTTTATAATATAATAGAGCAAATGTATTTGCTTGAATAAAATGAACGAATAGTTACGATAATAATATTTGTCTTTAAATTATATAGTAATAATAATATTTGTTTATTAAATTCAAATTGACACGTTAATTTTAATAGTTACTTTGACCCCTTTGAGTTTCTATAGTTTTGAGTTTATTTTAGTACAAATTTTACTTAAAAAATTAATTTCTTACTTTTGTATTTTTAGGTATTAGTCGGGTCCAATATAAAAATGTTTTAATGCATATGTTTTGACTTAAATTTTATTTAGAAATTAGTCGCAAGAAATATAAACGTTTTCATTCGATGGTATAAATTCAAATTAATTTATGTTTCAACGTAAATTTAGTTGAGAAACGAGTGGGGATGATTGTAATCTATGTACGTTTTAACTTGATCTATGTTTTAACATAAATTAATTTGGAAAAGAGGTGGTTCAAGTATAATATTTTTTATTAGAGTTACCTTACGATTCGATTTGAATTTAGCTCAAAGACAAGTGGGGTCGATTATTAGTCTATACCTAGGGAATTTTTTTAATTAGACCGGAATCTTTTTGAAGCTTTTTAAAACCTAGTAAAATTAATCTTAATCTTCAACGGGACACCATGATGGTAATTACCTGATGTAATTTTCGAATTAAGATTATGAGTTTAGTTTTAAGTAGTGTAAGAGTGATGATTTTATAAGTAGATCAAGTATGCGTATAATGATCAAAGTGTATACGTTTTCATCGTTAATTTTTTTTTTGTTGAAGCTCAACATACCCTAAATGTTAGGAAAAGGAAAATAACCGTTTATGATTACTAGCTACATATAATGTAAATGATAAATGACAATTAAGCAATAAGATATATAATTAAAATAAACTCTAAGTCTTGGTCTCTAAGTAAAAGAAACTTCCAATTAAACCACAAATATATTAACCTATGCCAGCTAGCATAAAATTAGTAAGTTACATATTTATAAACTAGACATCACACAAAAACCTTAATATTTTGAATTCTATTAAAACAAAGATTCAAATGATGTCAGTTTGTATGCACATGAATTGCATCATCAAGTATGTCAATATATTTTTCATTTTCATTTATATGGGAAAAATAACAAAAAGATCTTGAAAATTTAATATCTAAGAAGCTAGTTGGAGTTTTAAACAAGGAGCTATCAACATCATTTTGTACCAGAGCTCAATAATTTAGAAGAAAATCATACCACAGCCACATGTTCTTCCTTCCAATGAATGCAGTTCATTTGCCAGCATTTTCCATCACAAGATAATATTTCTGATGAGTTCTCCATCAATACATAGAGCACAGGTTAATTAATAATATATAGCAATCTAGTTGCACAAAATGTGTTTCTTGATCATTAATATTTTCAAGAATATTCCTATACTATAATCCATATTATTTCTTGTTCTTCAATATAATCTACTTGTAGCAAATCCAGGTGAATCGACAATCCAATCGAACCAAACTAGAGCTTCGAGTTTATGATATCATAATCAGAATTTGGTATGGTGTAGATAACTCACTACTAATAACTATGTTTGTATATAGAGACAGGTACAATTGTATACACATGTATGGATGTATGTATCTATAAAATAAATTATTAGATGGGTTATGTATACCCTAATTAAGAAGACAAAAAAAGATTCCAAGATTCAACTAATTTAGTATTGATTTAGTTCAAAAGATTGGTGAAGTTTATTTCTTGTGTTTAAGGAAAATGAGAAGATCTGCAGGCACAAAAAATTAACAAAAAGCTATTAAGCCAATAAATATCAATTAACATTCGATGCAAACTTCATAATCAACATATATACAAAAGGGGTTTGTTTAAAACGAACCCAGATACGATTGTTCCATAAAGACTGTCATGGTGGACTTCAGTTTGATCACTTCAAACTGATTTCTTTTGGCAGATCAATCTTGTGATTGAATGGTGTTGTTATCTTCATATCTAGAAAAGAGATATTCATCGTGTGGCCTCAATGAATCAACTACAAAATGATGAGTATGTGCTATGAATATACTGTTTCTTTATCTTTTGACAAAACGGTAGAACTTAAGATCTAACTTTTCTCAGACATGTCAACTAAACAGTCATATAAACATGAGCAATAAGAGCGACAGTAGGACTTTTATGCTCAAAGACATGAAAAATCACACATGAAAGGGGGATTTGATGATAAGACACATAGATTCATGAAAATTATTAATCAAGATTACCTTTTTCTTGTATGAGATCCACTGTAATCATGCTCTATGCAACAGATTTTAATGTAGTCAATTGATTTCCGATGCAGCATCATCAAGATTCTCATCACCCATCAACAAGAGAGTTGAACAGCATGTGAATCTTGAAGATGCCGCACCAGTAAGCAATGACACGAACGATTGGTACGAAGAACTAATGAGTTGTCATCTGATAATTGGTTAAGAGGCAGAGAAACCCTAGTTTTATGAGAGTGATAAAAGTAGGGTTTGTTTGGGGAGAAGAAGAAAGGGATGAAGAAAGGGTTACGGTTGGGGAACAAGTTATATAGTGAAAAAGTGTTTGGATGGTGGGGCCCATATGAACCTAAATTCAATTTTATAAGACTAAAAATGGGAACTTTATAAGATTCTCTTTAAAATCCAATCACCAATATATAGCCATGTTTAAGATTTAAAGCAAAATAGTAATTTTACAATTAAGGATCAAGAGTCTTCATTTTAAAATTGATTTTAGGTCTCAAATAAAATGAGCCGTCCCGGCTCCTAGAGCAATTTAATTGTGCTTATATCGTTCTCTTTTGTCTTATATGTCTTGTATGTATGTTTTTATTAACGTTTATTTTAGAATCAAAATATATTTTGAGCAATTTCTTTGTGCTTATATCGTTCTCTGTGTAATGATTTGAATGATACACATAAAATGAATATATGGTCTTCTCTTTTTTATTTATCTCGTTACTTTGATTATCTTTTATATCTTTTGTATTAAGGAAAAAAAATTATGGCATTCCATAACTACAATGATTGTCAATAGTTGATTTGGGAACTTGGGTATCATTGCCCAATATAGATAAAGAAATGTTTATTCGTTTTAATTTCCCAAACTACTTATATAACACTTGGTTGATGTGTCATAATTCTAAACACTTGAGATCTCCGTTATTTGGTAAATAAAATAGTATGTTGACATCAAGGTGCTCGGATTGGGATCGAGAGATTGTATAAAATGACTTATTCCTGATCGAGTATATAAATTTTCCTCCTAATTGTAACACACCAAGCACTATACCAGATTCATCCGTTTTGGCAACCGGCAAGTCCTCATGTGCCCGCCCCTCACAGTTTTAAAACATGTTTGTCCTGAAGATATATAGTCCCATGTAAGGAAGCTTTTGTTCTCATTCCCAACTAATGTGGGAAGTAACATCCTCACCTAGCTACTAGTAGCTCAACATTCTCATCAGCACACTGCATGTCCCCATGCCGTGACTCTAATATCGTTTATATATAACAACCCAAGCATCGTATCACGTTGTTCGTTTTGGAAGTTGGCACACCGTCATGAGTCTGCCCATCATAGTTTTAAAAGGTATCTGATAGGAAATAACTCGTATTAATAAAAATGTTTTTATTCTCCTTTCCAAACCGATGAGCGATATAACATCAACAAATTGATTCCTAATACCATGAATTACTAGAACACCACTAATGCAAAGGTTAATATCTAACCATCAAAAACTAGTATTATAAACCGCTGTTATTTATATCCAAAACTCTCAAATTCTTTCTATCTCATAAATTTATGTGCTCGACAATGGAATTAATCTCCAGCACCAAAAAACATTATTTGTTTTGTAAGCCCTGCAACAAAGAATAACAACCTTAACACCTATATATTCACCTCGCATCAACCAACACAAGCTTGAATCAAGATTCTCAACCTATCATCTTGTAATATTTTTCGACTCACGAGTCTTGTGTGTGTTATTCACGGTACGCATATGAAAATAAGGCCAACGATCGATGCAACCCCAAGTTGCATATTGGGTTGGAAAGTATATATATTTATTTGTGACACTAATTTTAATTATTTTAGGTATTACCATAATATTAGTACTGTTTTTATTTATTAGGTTCCTGCTAACTAAAACAAACCGAGTTGAGTGATGGAACCAAGCCAACTATTTTAGATGAAGAAACGCCATCGAGGATAAAACAAAGATTAAACATGATTAAGAAGACTTCAAATTAACTGAATGAACACAAATAATATCTTGTTCGTTTATGGACTGTCACTAACATTTATCAAAGTAGACTTTTTTCATTTTTGTTCATAAAAGAAATGAGCATGTTCATGTTTATGTTAGTTTGTTAATTAAATTTATATAACAAACACAAATGAACATAAACAAACACAAACGATTGTTGATGAAGATAAATGAACATAAACGAACGTTCATGAACACAAACTAATACATATGATCATATTAGTTTTTGAATAAAATCTGGTTTTTTATCAAAAATATTATGCAAAATCCAATAAAATAAATAAGTACCTAACATGATATAGAGAAGTTCACGTGAGACTAAAGGTAGACAAATGCAAATTGAAAATCAAAGCCTAAATAAAGAACTGAAGGCGATTGACAAAGGTTGGCGGTAGAGTTAAGTGTCGAGCGACACTGAGTTGGAATCTTGCACGATTCACTGAAAATGAATGGTAAAATGAGAATGTTGGGGTCTGTATATAAAAAGGTTGCATATTTTTTAAAAGTTAAAACCAATAGAACAAAAATATTATAATATATAAAATCTTATAAGTGAATGAACACAAACGAATATAACAAAAAATAAAATATTCATGAACATAAATGAATGGAGTAAACAACAATTTTTTTTATTCGTGTTCTTCATTAGTTGAACTTCCTGAAGAACAATTTATGAACTGTATACTATTTAACAAAATTAAGAATACATAATTATGCTATGAATTATTACTGTTTATATTTTGATATATACTTTATTGTCTCGAGTCATATATGATATACTTTAATTTTTTTCCATAACAACATAATGTTGTTTAAATTTTAAAAATATTATTGTGACTGCTTTTATACCTACGCTTGTACTAGTTTATAACTAAAAGATGTATTATATCAATTATGTAAATGGAATGAAGAAATATGGATATAGTGAGCGGATTTGTTATAGCAACCAAGGGCTATTAATTCATCAAATGGCTTGTAACATAGGATACTAAGGTACAATTGGTTAACAAGATTCTTTAGAACTAAAATTAAAATTGAAACTGAAAAAAATTTTCGTTTAAAATCTTGTTTGGTTTTGCTATTAAAAAATATAACATTATGATAAAATGTTTACAAATAACCAAAAAGCAATTTGTCATTAATATTATATGCAAAAAAACATTTGTACATCATTTAATAAGGTAATTTTAGTATTATATAAAAGTTTACAAAGTAATCATTGCTAAAGGTTCTTATACTTATATTAATTTTGAATCATTTTATTATAAGAAACTTAGCAAGTAGCATGAAACAAGACAAGACACAGAATACATAGTGATTACAAATTAAATATACACCATCTTTCTATAATTTATATCCACCTTATTAGATTAGATTTTGAGATTCATGAATAACTAACCGCCTTACAACGAAGGTTTCATCTTGTCAAAGGCACCAACATGCAGTGAAGATGACTTCATTGCGCACCTTCCAAAGACACCAACATGCGGTGAAGATAATCGCCTGTATAATCTTCTTCATCAACCCCCATATGACAATGCGATTAAATTTTCATTAGGTCCATCACCGAGAAGGCATAAACAGGTGCAATGTTGCACCAATCAATGCATCAAAAAGGATTTAACTATGTATTAAATATTAAATAACTTAGATTAATATTTTTTATACAAGACAATGTTTTCAGAACCGGATCAAATATCGAATCGGTTATCTTATTGGTCAGATCGTATTTAAGAAGCGAATAACTTAATAATTATATCTGTATACGACATTATATTTATAATTATATATATAATTTTATATCCAACGCTTTAATATATCGTTCAACCACCAGTTAAAACCATTCAAATTCAAAAAAATAAAATATATCTAAAATTCGATCCGACCTGGTTTCCGGTCCAACCATCGAACTAGTTCAAATTGGCCGGTCTAATGACTACAAAACGATTAGATGCAGTTTGGTTCACTACTATGTCTGATTTCCGATCGGATGGTCCGACCCAACCTTGAAAACACTGATACAAGATGTCATTACTTTCAATAATCATCATTAGAACATCAGTGACATTTGAACTACATTAAATTAAAGTATTTGTTAAAAGAGCACTTGGTCCGTACGATCTGACGTGGAATGGCAAACAGTTTCAGGTGAATTTTTTTAACATGCTACTTTTAAAACTTTTTTTTGTTTTTCTTCAACTTTTTTGAAACATTATTTTGTAAATATAATATATTTTAGATATTTAACTAGTTATTAATTATTTTTTAATAATCTTTTTTAGTATTATTTCAAGAAGGGACCCTTTTTACTTTATGTCTCCAATATAAAAGAAAATCCTTAAAGTAGATTTACCGACTTTTGTTAAAATTAAGGTTAGTAACAAAAATGATAAAACACGACTAAAATTTTGTAACATCATTTTCATTTTTTTGTTACATAATGAAATGTGTAAGAAAATATTTTGATGTAGTAGTCAATAAACTATAACCAATGATTCTTAAGTCACTTACTTAATAAAAGATACTCAAGATAAATAAAAATAAAAAGATCTTAGATTCAATTCTTATTTAAAAAAACATATTTTGGATGGAGCCACGAGATTTTCCTAGCTGTGGGATTTTTCCTGAAGGGGTTGGGCTGCGACTCCAACTTGAAAAGATATCAGGTGAACCCAATTAAAATAAAACTTATCAACCGAAATAAAATCATACTTTTGTTATTAAAAAATTAATTATAAACTATTCCTCTGAAAGCAATCTCTTTGGGATGCACTTTATTGTTAAGGAGTAATTATAATATGTTTAGTTAATTTGATTAGAGAATTGTGTATTACAGTTTGAACAATACAATAAAGTTAATGTTTTTAAACATTAACTTTATCATATATTGATTAATACTTCAAGGTTCCTTTTTCAACTGGAATACGTTTTAAGTATATTGAATGCATTTCCTTTGTTTATTTTACTGCAAGAATTGTAATAATAAAATATTAATATGAATGAAAATGAAAAGGTATTAACTTTTATTGAAATAAGTATTGTTGTATTGAAAAAGTGACATATGAATATGAGGTTTACATACAACGCTTTAAACAATCGAATGGGAAACACTTTTGGTGATCCAATCCACACTTCTAGTCGTGGCCAACAACCTTGTACCACTTTGACGTGTCACTCATTCTTATGAAGATATTATTTTTATATATTGTGGTATCCATGTTTTGGAGTCTTTTTAAGTCTTGGGGTGTTATAAAGTATTTATTTTTTTAAAAGTAGGATGAAACTTTTATAGCTGTTTTTGAATAAAGCTTTTTAATTAAAAATTGTTTCATGCTAAGTAATATATTATATTTTTCTTCGATTGATGAATGTTTGTTTTATTTAAGGTTTATGGTAAACACATGATGATGCCTCATGTGTAGACCATGTGAGTTGAATTATAAAAATTAAACAACCTTATTAAGTCATGTGAGAATTTCGTTTCCTTTACTTAAGAAAAGGCTTAGAGAGTCAATGAGTAATACAACTCAGATTAGAGCATAACCAATAACACGTGTTTGACCATGACAACGGGTTTCGAAGTAAGAAATATTTGGCACAAAAGTAGGCTGTAAGAGAGGGATGAGAGATATGGGGGTGACGTAGAGATTGAAGAGAGGAATGGTGTGATGTGATTGTATAATTTGCTATATATGAGTTCTTATGTCGAAGATGATTTTAAAGCTAGAGATAAGTAGATCAGTCTAAATTTGTTAGTTGTTATAAATTCCAAATCATAATGCTTACATCTAAAGCAAAGTTTGGGATATTAAACTCATAAAAATTAGAAAATAACTACATACTTAGATGAAGCATATCACAAAAACAATGAGAATAATGATTTTCATGTGTTTTGATATGAGAGATGTATGGATGACTTAACACCAACGAATCTCAATAAAATGCAAAAAATAAAAAACAAAAAAAATATGTACATGATTAATAAACGGAAAACCAACAAACATCATAAGCCAGAAAGTTAAAATAATCACAAACAAGTTATTGAAGAATCACCAATATACCAGTTGACTCATATTTGCTACTTATTTGTAGGAACTATTTTCCGTCCGACATGCCATCCGTTATTCATTGATAATAATAAGTATTACACCCAAAATATATCGTTTAGGTGTTGAATCACTTTTAAACTTAACTAAAAGTAATCAAGGTTCGTCTTGATGGTTATAACTACATGTCCAATCACAATCTTGATAAATAGCTAGCAGCCTAGCTAGCACATGCCTTTAAACAAATATATTATTTTCCCTTGCTAGTGGAGATTATGCACCTTTCCAAAATTAAAATACACACTAAAATAAGTTAGCTTATTTTAGTGAGAAGTTTACAATTTGCAAATAACATTGATTTGGAAATTTGTGTGATTATTAACATATATACATGTAAAAACCCAAATAAATCGTTAGTTGATTTATCTTTAATTTATTGCAAATATGTGTTAATAGTACTAATTTAATTCATATTTAAGAATTTACAAATATCTAAAAAACTACGAGAACTAACATCAAAATAACATAGAAAACCGTAAAAGAGATTTTTATCATATTTTTTAAGTATATTTATCTATTTAATTACGCTTATATAGACACTACAAGAAATGTCGCCATTTGCAGCAACACCAATAGCGCCGACAAGGGTATTAGCGGCGACACTATTAGCGGTGACATGTCGCCGCTAATAGCCAGCGATCCGTTCCCGACTGAATGATTTAATTCGTTGATTAGTCCCCAGATCTCACGGCTGGGTTTATATCGTACAAAACCAATAGCGGCGACACCATTAACGGCGACATGTTGCCGCTATTGGTGTTAGCTTTACCTGGGACATTTCCCTCTCCCCCAATCATTCGCGAGCCCAATCCACCACTTCCACTTAGGCCACCACCGCCGCACCTTCCTCCATCCTCGTCGCCGCACCACCATCCCCACTGTCGCACCCTCCTCCCCCAATCTCCCAACTGCCCCACCATCCCCACCGTCGCGCGCAAAAGCCTCCCCTACCCTCCCCACCGCCGCACCTCCATCCTCCACTTTCCCCCACCTTCGTAGAAGCCACCGTCACCGCCACATCTACCGGAAGTCACCGTCCCCCACCTTCGTTGGTAATTTTTCTTTATTTTCTTCTGTTAATATTTCAAACACTAACATAGTTGCTTGAATCCCCAAAATAGGCTCCCACCACTCCACCATAGTCGACTCTCATCTACCGGAAGTCACCGTCACCACCACCTCTAGTTGCTTGAGTTAAAAGTAAGTTTTTAATGCTTTTTTTGTTGTTCAAACCCTAACTTGTTAAATATTAAATAGATTTATCTATGTATTTTGTAAGTTTGAACTAAATGTATTTATGAAGTAACATATAAGATATGCTAGAGTTTATGCTTAGTTGATGAATGTATTTATGTATTTTGTAGGCTAGAAAGAGTTTATGCTTAGTTGATGAATGTATTTATGTATTTTGTAGGTTAGAATTAAATGGAATTGAGTATTTATGGAATTTAGTTTTGTAAATGGCATTATCATAGGTGTATGCATTTTTGTAGGTTTGAACTAAATGTATTTGTGAGTTAACATAGAAGATATTCTAAACTTTATGCTTAGATATGCTAAACGGGTCAAAATGCCTTAAAATTGAATGTTTTGAGTGCATTATAGTGGGTTTAGGTTGAAATGACTTTTTATCGTTAAAATAAACTTTAATTATCTAAGTTTAGCTTAAACGGGTCAAAATGGGTGCAAACGACATCATTTGAGTTTAAACGGGTCAAAATGCCTTAAAGTTGGAGGTTTTGAGTGCATTGTAGTGGGTTTAGGTTGAAATGACTATTTATCGCTAAAATAGAATTTAATTATCTAAGTTTAGCGTAAATTGGTCAAAATGGGTGCAAACGACATAATTTGAGTTTAAATGAGTCAAAATGACTTAAAGTTGGATGTCTTGAGTGCATCATATTGTGTTTAGGTTATTTATGAATTTTTAAAATGTTTCTAAGTATATTAAGTGTGTTTGGTTCAACATGATTAAAAGTATATATTTTAAGTTTGCTTCAAAATGCTCATTTTATGTCACAAATTACAAACATAATTGCTTCACAAAAGGCTCCAAATCAAGACAAATAAGATGATTCAGACGAAGGGGATGAATGGCATATTGTATCAATGGGTCCTGTTTGTTTTAGAATACTTTTGTTTAACTTTAATTATGACTCAATGACTTATGTTTGTACTTTATGCAGTATGATTGAATGATATTATGAAATGTAGATTTATTTGTATGAAATTGAATGTTATTGGGAATTCTATGTTTATTTTGATCATAGGAAAAAACTGGAAATATTAAAAAAAATTAAAAATTTAAAAAAATTTAAAAAAATTGATCATTAGCGGCGTCATGTCGCCGCTAATAGTCATTTAATTATTTTAAAAAAACATTAGCGGCGAACCATTAGCTTCGACATCTCGATTATTAGCGGCGACCCTTTAGCGGCGATATTTGTCTCATTAGCGACGAACTACTAGCGGCTACTCCTTAGCGGCGACAATCATGAGTAATAGCGGCGACAAATGTCGCCACTAATGATAAAAAATTTTGTGGTGAGATAGTATAAACTACATATAATTTATACATACGTAGATTATATGCATAACTAATCTCATATATTGTTTTTGTTTAATTCGATAAGATTTATATATTAATTATTTTTTGTATAAATAAAAAAAAAGTTATGTAATGATCAAAGTTCAATACATTTTTCACTTCTCAAAAGATCCTAATCTCTCACGTCTAAAGTGTATTTGCAAATTAAAATGAAGGTATGATGAAAATCTAACTAAAACTCGAATAATCAAGAAGATGAAGTACTAAAGTTGTCAAAATAGAGTACATTAGACAATATACAGGCCGTACGGCCACATACAACCCGTATGCATACGCATCCAGAAAGCTGCACAGGTTGTAGGCGACACAATAGATTGTACGTGCCACGTCTTGAAAACTATATATAGGAGGCTAGGGCAGATGAAATAGAAAAACATTTCATGAATACACTAGACACAATCAAGATCATGAGAAACACTCTGAAAGCACTAAAAATTAAAATTTAGAAGAGTAAATTTGATATTTCAGTTCTATATATAACTACCTTCCTATATTTTTTATATTGTTTATTAACTATGTTCTAATTATGATAGACTAGATTATTAATATCGTCTAGAGATGAATACGAAACAAAACATGTTCATATATTTGCTCCTAGATGAATAGATGTAAAATATAATGTTTGTGTAAAAATTCAATTTTTTTCACATAATGATCTTGATTCTTACTCTTTACCGCTTAATTTGAAAGTTCCTTTTAGATCAATGTCTTTGACTTATTATCCACATCCATCTTAAACTCCAACCCTTAGGGTGTAATAACATATTATGAAATAATATAATCAAAAAATATATTAATCAAGTAAAATGTTAATAAAATAATATAATGGCATATTAGTTTGTTATTTATCCCCGACCATCAAAGTTTTTGCATGATCCCTATGTTCATGATGATCATGCGACATGTTCATGTGCGACCTATAAGAGTGTCATTCGGCTTGTATTTACTTGTATAATGTCATTTAGTAACGTTAGTTGAATGATCATTGGAATCTTTAAATTGTCATGTTACACCTAAGAGGTTATATTAATAGTCATGTGTTTTTTTATTTATGGAGAAGTGACTCTATTGAGAGTATCTACGTGACAAAATACTTCGTTAATAGAAAATAATGTTTATATATATATATGGACAACACTAGTTTATATATATGCACACGTATACCTCTACGTATATATGTCTATGATATATATGTGTATTTATGTGACCATTCAATATATGAAATCAACTTTTGAGTAGAGATCGAGAAATCATATAAATATTGTGCGTGGTATTTTAATTTTAACTATGATAGAAAAAGATGGTTATGTAACCATATAATTGGTAATTCTTACTTCTCTAACGATAGGTTAAAGCACCATGTACAAATGTGTATGTGGTTCTTATTTAAAATTGGTTATGCAATACACTATTAGAGGAGTGATCCTAAAAAACTACATTGTTAAGTAAAAACTATAGAAAACTAATAATACCGAACACATAATTTATAGATTTTTAGCACTACACTTTATGTACGTGTGTGTATATAGATAGGGGTATGAGTTAAAATTAAAACCGAACATAGTTTTACATATACGTCACACATATATTATGTATACGTAACCATTTTTCATTCAAAATAGTGTTACATATACGTAAAACTCTACATTCTCGTATCTTTGCTCAATATATATGTAACAAACACTTAATTAACATATTAACAATTAAAAAAACAAAAAAGTTATGAATTATATTATTGATTTTCATGATTTTTGTTTGGTTTTCGCATAAATATTATTTTTATCAAAACCCCTAGAATACTATACTCCTCCAATGTATATGTAAAGAAAATTATAGGTGCACTTACAATATTTAATAAAATGGTTTTAAAAAAAGAAAAAAAAGATTCATGGTGATTTCCTTTTAAATATACCATATACCACTAACTTCATACTTTTAAAAATACAAAGCATGTCTCTTATAAAGTGTCAATTTTACGAGCATAAAAAAATTTAAAATATGTAGATAAACTACGCATTGGAAAATGTTTAATATCGATCGTATCCCTAAAGTTAAAGTGCACATAAAATTTCTTTTATGATTATTTTCTTCTGTTGTTGTCAAGATCTATATTAGCATAACATAGTATTAAGATTATAATAGTTCTATAATTTTCCTTAAAAAATTGTGTTAAGTACGTGAATCAACCTAAACCCTTTGTTTAATCCAAAAGATCATAATGCAAATCTTTATCTTGTGGAGTGGTTTCAAGATTTTAAATCTGAATTGCTTTAAGATGTGGTATTGCTTTTTACAAAGTATAACTGATGAGGTTGTGATCGTGATGTTATAGAGGCTTGTACTTTATGCATTATTGTTTATACATTACTCTAGGCATCTGTATACTAGCTTTGGTAATGAGTTTAATTAAAACCATGGGCGGGTTAAACATTACTTAATCACACCTAATCTCATGTGAACATCCTTAAAGATATATAATCATCTATTTTGTCTTCTTTTGTTCTGTTTTTTTATATTATTTTGATTAATTAAGTTTTCGGTTAATAATGGCTGCTTTTTAAAGTTTTAAAACAGGGAAATGTTATATGTTCTTAAGTATAAATTTAAAAATTAAAAAAATTACTTGATATGTAAATAAATAATCGTTTTCAATGGGAAACTTTACTCGTATGATGATATACTCCCTAATTAAATTTTCTAAAAAAAATAATGAATGAACAATGATTTAAATAGTAGAGAATGTATGTGTACACCGATAAAAAAAATCTAAAACAAATACATACATTAACAATGGTTCATTTATTCTAGAAAAAAATAGTGATTGAGCGCTGATTTTCAGTGTCTTTTTGCACTTTTGAAGTAAACTTCTTCAATATTATAGTACTGAAATGGATTATAAATATCATATCTGTTTCTTTTAATAATTAAAATATTACATACATGATACATCCCTCTTTGATAATTAAAACATTACATGTATCCCTCTTTCATAGTAATGTATATAACTATATTATTCTTATATCTAACACTTCAAAACTTCATATATACCTATTTTTAAGTTAGTACTTTATGTTTATAAGACATTTACTTCAAATTGTAAAATAAAAATTACTAGTATTTTCATTAGCGTTACTATCCATCCCCCGTATTTATTATTTTATATTTTATATTATTCATGAGTGGTTGTGAGTAAATAATAACAATCAAGATTTTATTTAATTAAAATAATGATAAATATAAAAAATAGATGTGGGAGACTTTTAAAAAACTAGAATGGTACCCACACAATGTGGCATGGTGTCATTTAGCATTCAGCAGATGCATCAATATTTAATATTTTGTTATTTTTGTATTAGTTTTATAAAAGTCTATTATATTTTTTCCAAACTAAAAATTAAAATACCAAATAAATAGGTTCTGCATTATTACTTGTACATATATGCATTAACTTATTATAGCTCACAAAATACGTACAAATTTGTTTAGCAAAAAGTTTACAACAAACATTTAAAAAAATATAGGTTAAGTTATAATCTCAAAACGTTTTTAAATGTTATAGATTAAAAAATATAGCTAAAATCTTAAAACATATTAATTTTTTTTGTTTATGGGTAGATAATATAAAATTTTATGCAAGTGTTAGTAAGTGTAAGGTTATTATGTAACTGATTGTAAGTGGTAGTTTGTAAATAATGCTATAAATATTATTTTACCCCCAAAATTAGTTGTATTTTATACATTGAATATAGTAAGTGCTTTTAATTTTATGGTATTTAAAATACGCCTATCATATATTTTATATATAATATAAAAGTATAGATGAAAGAAACTTTTTAAGAATGATAGTTTGTTGTTAGTTATGACGGATGTGAAGGGGAAACTAGTGTGAATGCTTTCATAACTTATATTTTACATGGTCAAATGGTGTAGCACATATATTCTTAACACGATTATGAGTTAAGCTAAACATACTGACTCGATCGAGTGTAACCACATGTTCCTATACCAAAGATCATGTATGGATGTGACAAGAACTTTAAACATTATTTTCCAAAAAATCTGTTTGTGAAGAAGAGTAAATAGTCGTTTAGGGATAATCGATAATAAAAGTTTGATGGCTAGTTAATTAAATAATCTTTTCTAATATTTTCTACAGTCGTTTAGGGATAATCAAAGTGCAATACTTTGCACTTTGATATGTGGCGTGGGTACGTAACTATTTTATTATAATAATAATAATATAAAATAAAAAGCGTGTTTGATGTGTTCACATTTAGCACTAAGATTAATTACATTTCAAGTCAAGTGTTATGCACTTCAAAATATTTTTAAAAATGTTTTACAGGTAAACTATTAAATTATCTTTTTTATTCTTTGTTCTTTTTCATAGTATTATTCAGGTTTAATTACCGAAATCCTCTTTTTCTGTTTAAAATACTCCAAGCGTCCCAAAAAAATTGTTAGTTGCATAAAAACATACAACTTCAAAAATATATAAATCTTAAAACTAGTATTCAACAAAATGAAAGTTTATATATTTGGTTTGTCATTAAATTACTCTTGCGTAGCATTTGGTAGTAAAATTAGAAGGTGGAATGAAATGATTGAGTGTGAATGAGAAATATAATGTTTGATTTTCAAAATGAATGCAATAAATCATTACATCCCTCCCCTTCCTCTTTTTTTTATTTCATCCTATTTTATCATTACTCACACCATCACCACCCACTCACCACCACCGCCACCAGCCACCACCACCATCACCGCTGGCCACTAAGATCGAGATGTACCAACCACCATCACTGCCACCAATCACCACCGACCACCACAACCATCACCATCCGTCACCATCACCATCCGTCACCACCACCACCCACCATGCACCACCTCCATCGGCCGCCACCACCACTAGCCACCATGCACCACCACCGCCGCAACCAGACACCCTCGCCACCAAAAATCACCACCGGCCACAAGCCATCGCTACCGTAACCACTTTTACATTTCATTTATCTGTCTTTTTTTATTTAACAAGAACACAAAGTAATTATTCATTTTATTTTTAAAGGATAACCAAATAGTATAATGGAATTAATAATTCATTTTATTTACTCGTACATTACATTCTTTTATCCATTTTATTCATTCGTTCATTTATTTTTTTTCGTCCATTTCATGATTGTGTTAATTTCATTAGCTCATACCAAACACACTCTTATAGTAATTTATGATAGTTTTTTTATGTAGTGGTAATTTTTTTCTAAAAGATGTAATTGATTATACATATCTTGTTAGAAGTAAATAGTAATTTTAGAATACATTAAATAAATAAATAGTAATAAAAATAGCTTTGAGGTAAAGAAAAATTCTAATAACTTACCTGCATTAAATTACAAAATAAAAAGATGAAGAAAAACCTGTCAGTGATCATATTGCTTTTGCTCCCTTAGCTTATAACACTACTTCATAGAAAAGTACTGTTTATCAAACTCATTCTTTATTTTTTATGATTAGGTCTCTATTTGTTAAAAAGACTCATTTATATATATATATAGGGTTAGAATCTTATGTGTTACATTGATTGGACTAAATATAATATTATATAGTTACTAATAATAATCTATATATTATAAAACAATAACTTAAGTTAAAATACGATAAGTACGCTAATTAATATTAATAAATTATCAATAAGAAAATATGAGAAAAAAGAAAGATTCAGTTGTATTAATTTATTTATTGTCAATTATCATTTATCCAGAATAACTTGCTTATTTTGTTTCTTAAGGTAGTTAACTAAAGAAATATATCTAATCAAATTTGATTTTTTTGTATATAAGGATCCCCGTGTGAAAAATTAATGAATATAAGGGTTTAGACGGAAAAACACAAACTGAAAATGTACGAGAAAGTGACAAATTTCGCTACCCTAGGACTGTCATAGTTACGGCCGCTGTTCACCGGGGCTTCGATTGACGACTCCCCTGCCATCAGGTCACCAACTTCCTTGACCTTCTGGCACTGGGTAGATATCAGCCCCCATATACGGTCTTTACACTTTTACGGAGACCTATGTTTTTGGTAAACTGTCCCTAAAAGAATTAGTCATTATTATTTTTATCACATAAATGATAAAACAAGAAAGTTGCTAAATCCTTTCCCATTCTCCCTTGCTTCACAAATAAACTCAGTTTCAAAAAAGATGGTTGGGCTGGCCCATATAAAATGGGCCAATATATTATCCTCAGTTTCCCTTGCTTCACACGAAACTCACTCTCACTTTAATAAAAAAAAGTACGCAACACGTTTATATAACCTTAAAAACTATACTTTATGATCTATAATGCAATTCGTAACCTTTTAGCAATCAATAATATTTTTTAAAAATTTATTCAGTTGAAATGTTCATCTACTTGACTTTCTTAAATACTAATATGTTTGGCCTCGATATAGTTTAACATGTGAATTTTTGCCGTCCAATTCAAAACCACCTAATCTAGAATTATATTTTCATTGATGTTCTCTAAAAGAAAATTGTAAAATATTTTGGGTTCCCGATTGGTAAACATCTTTATCAAACCAAGATTTAATAATAGATCGGCCTAGAAAACAAAAAGCATAACTAAAATTTTAAACTAATAAATTAACAACACATTCATCACTTGCCAAAAAAGAATTAATGAAGTATTTTCCGGTTCAATGAACCCTGTTCCCTAGGTAGAAACATGTTTTGTTGGTTAGGGTGATCATTAACAATGAATCATACACACATCTGTTCTACTTGCTAACTACATAAACTCCTAATCTACCATATGCCATGATTTGAATATATAACTATTTTTTATCTAAATTTTTTCGATATAACTTTTAAGTTTTTAACAAGAACCGTCTCTTTTAACAAGATTGTGGATTAAACTAGTCAAGCTAATCAGTTGATATACGAATAACAATGTGTAAATACGAGAGGTTACCGAGTATTGTATGGCAACAACTTTAAAAAATGTTATCCTAACATAAAGCATGGATAAAATCGTGAAATAACGTTTGGCAAAAGAATTATGCCTTGTTATAACCATATTAATCACAATGTTCCATTTTTATTAAAAATTTTCATAAATGATATTGATTAAATAGAGGGACGTACTGAAAATTGATTATTATAACTGATTTATTTTTTCTTTGTATATAGTAATCAGGTTGTATATATGTATCATTTAGATCGATTAATTTTAACATTCGTATAAAAATTATACAATAATGTAACAATATCACACTTGATTGTTCTACATTTAGAAAATGAAAAATAAAAAGATTGACTAAGTTCAGTTTAAAATGTGAAGAAAGCCGTTTGCTATCAGATGAAAATTTCCTCTTTAAACTTTAAAAATAAACAATCATTTAGGAGAAAATGATATATTGAAAGTTTAATGGCTAATTATTATTTCATATCAAATTATTAAGTTTCTAGACCTTGTTATTTAGTAATCATATTGCTTAGCTCTCTTGTTTTGTAAGACTATTATTTTACAAGAAGTGTCTTTTTCAATTAAACTTGTACTATATTTTTTTTTATGATTTAGTCTTTATTTGTTAAAAAAACATTTACTTTATATTTTAAAGGATGTAATGATGATTTAGTCGCACAAAACACTAAAGTTTTCAACTTTTTTTTTCTGGAATCTTACCCCTAAAAGGTTGCAGCTCTGCTTTAAAAATAAAAAGATAACTTCATATAATAGTAACGTGGTTTTCTTAGTGTTCTAGTAAAGTGTTTTTTGTCTCTCTAAAATCACTCAACTTTTACTATATATTTTGTTCTATATTTTACGGATGTTTAAATTTCTTAAAGTTAAGTTAGGCAAATTAAACATATATGAAGTTTGATTACTAATAAGTGAAGTTTTTTTCTTTTCTAATTAATTGGAATTAAGAGGAAATTATGAAGAAAAAAATCTATAACTTAAATAAAAAAGTTCCAAGATTATTAATTTTAAGTTGAATTGGAAAAAATAATCAATAAATAGTAACGAAAACATGTTTCATTTGCCTAACTTAATATAAAACTTATACTTATAATAAAATTATATAGGATATGGTGAAATTTGAATGACTTGAAAGAAAAAAATAAATTAAAAAGATTAAATGACGTAAATAAAATATTTAAGAAACTTGTCTACCCGAAATAAACTCGCTTGTTAGTCGCTTAAGAAGATGAACATTCAGGCTACCCGAAATACTAAATGGGCCAGTGTATATCAAAGCAAGTTAACAAGCCCAGTTATGTAAATTTATCTTTCTATACAATTAGAAATTATTAAAATTTAAACATACGTTAAAACTTGTCTGTAACATATATAGATTGTTATATTTCATGCTATTAGGAATCATCTCAATAAAAAAATCAAAATGCAATTATACAAACTAAATTGAGTTTTAAACGACCAGAACCCACCGAGTTGGATATATTTGAATTATATGTAGTTTTTTGTTTTTTTTAATAAAAAAAGACTATTTGTTCAAATCAACCCGAATCTACTTACTAATGCAGAGCTTTTTCCTCCTAATTTAATATGTTTGAATCAATCTCAGTTGAATTATATTCTGTTTAGTTATAATATGAATTCGATCCAAATATAAATTCACTTTAGAAATCTCGATTTGAGAAAACCGATTCAAATAATTTGAATAACCTGTAATTCAATAGGATGACCACCCTCAAGATTCAAGAAAAAACAGCCAACACAACACTGTTAACTATTCCTTAATGTTATTTTTTTATCATCAAAGCAAGGACAATTTCATTCCACAAAAATAGATACAATCGAATGGGCCGTCAACTTGTCAACTTATAATTGGTCTTGCCCGAGGAGATGAAAAATAAGGGTGGGTTATTGTAAAAAGTATTAAAAAACAAAAAAATAGTGAGAATGTTTATTATCTATTAGATATTAGATTTAATGGTTAAGAAAATTTAATGACGTAATATTAAATAGTTAAGATTCTAAATGATTGACAAGGGTATTTAGGTCTTAACTATATTTTTGAAACACTCGTAACTTTTACATACAATATTATTTTTTTAATTACACGATAAAAACAAGTGTTTTTTAATTTTAAAATGGCTATAATTTTGATACATAAAAAACAATGTTTTTATCATGTTATTTCAGCTCATTACGTAATATTCGTCAGTTTATTGTGTATTCGTCGGCTCATTGTGTAGTATCAAGTTATTGTGTAATATTCATCAGATCATTGTGTCTAATGTTGATCATTTTATTATATATTTTGTTTTTAAAAATAAAGATTTTTAAATAATACAATGCTAAAAATGTAATATTGTTACATGATCCTAATCGAGTCATTGTATAATCTTCATCAAGCAGCTCATTGTGTATATTATCAATTGATAATCGAGTCTATTGTTAGTCATCTTGTTACCCATTATGTCTAATGTTAACTATTGTTTTTTTTTAAATGGTAATTTTCAAATAACAAAATGTTAAAAATGTTTTTTTTAATGTTTTTTTTAATTCATTATGTAATTCTGATAAAGTCATTTTGTAATACTCGTCAAGCAGCTAATGTGTCTATTGCTAATAGTCAAGTCTAGTGTTAGTCATTTTGTTATCTACTGTGTCTAATGTTATTTTTTTTGTGTTATGAATTGTGTTTTTTAAAATGATAATTTTCAAATAACACAATGCTAAAAATTTAATTTTTTTTAACATTTTTTCAGTTCATTATGTAATTCTGATCAAATTATTTTGTAATACTTGTCAAGCAGCTAATTGTGTCTATTGCTAATAGTAGAGTCTAGTGTTGTTTATTTTGTTACTCATTGTGTCTAATGTTTTTTTTTGTGTTATGAATTGTGTTTTTTAAAATGATGATTTTCAAATAACACAATGCTAAAAATCTATTTTTTGTATATTTTTTCTAGTTCGTTGTGTACTACTGATCAAATTATTTTGTAATCCTCAATAAGATCATTGTGTGTATTGCTAATCATTGAGTCTAGTTTTGGTCATTGTGTTTGTCATCATGTCTAATGTTGACTGTTATGTTTTTTAAAATAGTAATTTTTAAATAACCCAATGCTAAAAATGTAAACTTTTTACGTTTTCTTAGTTCGTTGTGTCATTTTGTAATCATCATCAAGCAACTCATTGTGTTTATTATTAATTATCGAGTCTAGTGCTGATCATTGTGTTACATATGGTGTTTAATGTTAATCATTGTGTTATGCATTTTGTTTTTTTAAATTGATTATTTTCAAATAACACAACAATATGAATGTAAACTTTGTATGTTTCAAGTTCATTATGTATTTCCCATCAGATAATTGTGTAATAGTCATCAATTCAAAAAATTACACCATTACTTGATGAAATTACACAACGATTAAAAAACATGAAATAAACTTTGTTTTTTTATATCAACATTATACACGGTTTAAAGATTAAAAAATGTTCATTTTTATGGTGTAATCTTTTAAAAAAATAACGTCGTATGTAAAAATTAAAAATGTTAAAAAAGGTGGAACTTGAGAACATGGAACATTACCAATTTTCCCCCTAACCTAATTTCGATCAAAATGACACGTGTCAACGTCTTAATCATTCTTACACATTTTCGTTTTAAAAGACTTTATATTTGAACCTTACCTAGAAAATAATTAGTGTTTGCTTTCTCATTTCACATTTATTAGCGATGATTTCTTATAGCAAGTAGTTGCAGGAGCTCATAATAGTACAAGATTATATTACACCAACAAACACAAAATATCAAAATTGATCCATAACCTCCACACAAGGTTTTAAGATTGGATATATTAGCTACCCACATAAACTAGAGTTCTTTGATATCTTCCTCCAACATTGTGACCAACTTCGCCCTACCATTGAACACCCTAATGTTCCTTTGGATCCATAAACCCAATATTGTAGTCACTGGCTTCTTTCATTTGTTGTCTCCTTTTTGCCTCTTAAAAGCCCATTACCAACACTTGTAATGTCAAAGAAACTTAAGTTTAACCTTGTACCAAACTTCGACGTGCCATTAGACCATTCTCGCATAAAGACAACCCAGCTAGAAGTTGATCACCATCCTTTGCCGCTACGTCACAATTTCTGCTTATTTGGTTAGGATTGAAAACTCCTCTATTTTCTAACTCCTTCATCGTTAGAAACTTCCCGCCAATTGCCCAATATGAAGACATTTGCTTTTGGTGGAGCCCAATTATTCAATTGAGAATTAGTATAGGTTAAATTATAGATATGTAGAACTAATTAGTGAAACTTTCATTAATATTAAAAACATTTGTTATGATACAAGCTTGATATTAAAGATCTTTAATTTGTTTAGTAAATACTTAATACAATGAACTTGAAGGCATTGCAAGGAAATATGGTCCAAGATACCAAGGGGTTATAGGGCAGAAGATCTAAGCCTTTGGACCATTGGTGTGGATATCGCATACAAAAGCGAGGGCCAAATTGCAAGTAGGAGTGTGGGACCCACTCATAATACGACCACACTACGACTTCTGATTCGTCGTCATGACTCCGTTAGCATACCGCCGAGTTAAATACTAACCTAGCCTCCTTAGTCCTTAGTCCTTACAAACAGCTGCTAGTGACTTTAATCTTAATCATACTCGATGGTCATTTAAGATATATATATGGTGATGATTTGAACCTAATTAGCAAATCTTTTACACGTCTTACTCTTAAGCTATCTTTCTGTGTTGGTCAACTCTGTTTGCTTTACCAAAATTCTCGAGGATAATTAAACAAACAAACATAGAATGCATATACTCTAGTGATACCCAAATTTTTAGATAATGTTCTCGTATGTGGTCAAGAGTTCAAGTCACATGATGAACAATATTGGTGTTAAGAAAACTTAAGCAAACAAATCAAATTTGAAAGTTTTTATTATGTCAAGTAACAAATCATTGCTGTCAAAAGTGGTTATTCAGACAAATGAATTGTTAGCTTAAATGTGTTTTTACAAACCATCCCTTGGTGGTCTAGTGGTAGGCGATTGAGATTATCCAAAGGAGACCCACATTTGTACCTCTATGATAAACACTTTAAGATGGCTAGCCCACATGATGAGTGAAAAATGTGCGATCATGGGCAGAGACAATAGTTCGAACCCAACCTATGGCTTGGCTTAGATCCACAAGTTGGTTGCTCCTTTGACGCTCTGGGTGAATGTGTCGTAGGCAAATTAGCGAGTCCGGTAAACTCGTTTTTTTAGACGTATCTTTTACGTAAATGACCACATTCTACATTGACCATGCATCCTTCACTATGTAGACATTGAATACAAATAATTTTGAGTGAATATAAGATAGTGATCTTCCTTATATGAGTTTATCATAGGTATTATTTATGTGAGAATAAGTAGAGAAATTCCTATTTGAATTAGACATTTACTTATTCTACTTTACATTTTTTATAAATATACTATAATGAATTTAATATAAAAAAGTTTTTTTTATGAACAATCATGGTTACCGAAGAATCGAAGATGATTTTATAAAGATGGTTTAAGCCTGGATTTTTTTAAAAGATCTTTAATAACATTAGACCATCTTATGATAGTTTGCAAATAAATTCTTCATATATAGTTTTTATAACATGTCCCAGATGTTGTTTCGTGCCGAACGAAAACTCATTGGATTTCAGGTGGAAGAGTGGGTGGGTCGGAGTCAATGGAGGTCACAAGAAAAGTTTGTATAATTAACTCTTTTTTTAAACAAAAATAATAAAAAACCTATTTTTTTAACAACAAATCTATCTTAAATTTATTTATAAATTACACCAAGTTACATCATTTCTGGATTTGAACTCAGGTTTAAAAAACAAAGTCTCTATCAAATGAGCTAGTCTCACGTTAAAAAAAAACCCAATTTGATAAACATTTTTCAAACAACTACTTTTTCTAAAACAGAAAAGAAAAACTCTGAAACATTCGTCTAAAATCAAATAGTAATACTAGTTTATATTCACTCAATTCTTGCATATATGTTTAACAAATTTCATTCATGGTAAGTGCATTTTCTTGATTTCACACAAAACAGTTATTTGACTTTCTCTCTCTCTTAATTATCGACCAAACCTCAAATAACCAATAAATAGCGTTAGGCGACACGCTTTTAGGGATTTCACCATGATTTTGATCCTATAAATCGTCTCAACATCAATTGGAGTTCAATCCCACTTCGTGTGTCTTTAATCCTCTAAGAAAATCAAAAGGGTACCTGTGAGTTTCATTTGTTTGTGGTTTTGGTGACTCAATAATGGCGAATCAAGAAGGGGGAGATTTGGCGAGTCAACTCGTTGACTTGGTCAGAGAAATTTCAGGGCTACCTGAGTGCAGAAACGCTCTAAGGAAGATGTATGGTAATTTGATGAGGAGAGTGAAGCTTTTGAGCCCTTTGTTTGAGGAACTTAAAGATAGTGAACAACAGTTTGATGATGGTGATCTTAAAGGGTTACAGGATTTAAGAATTGCTCTCAATTTGGCTTTGGAACTCCTCAAATCAGTCAATGATGGTAGCAAGATTTACCAGGTAAAATTGTTAATTTTTTGTTCAATTTATGTTGTGAAATTGAATTCTGTAAGTGGATTCTGTAATTGATCATGATTGAATTGTTGGGTGTCTTTAAAAATCTGTTTTTTCTCCTCAATTTTACCTATTTTATGTTGTATTTATGGTTTGACTTTGTTGATTCAGAAGCTTGTTTGTAGCTACATGTACAATAAGGATGAATTGTGGTAGGATTTGTGGCTAATATAAGTATATATCTCTGTTTATGCATCATAATAATGCTTAGATAGTTAGATCTTATGGTTTATGATCTTAAATGTTGCATAGGTTGCTTTAGACTTGTAGGAAAAAACTCAAAGCCAATTCCCATGATTGTGTTTTAGTTCATGATAATCAAGAATATCCTGATTTGTTTCACCGATTGGGACTACCCTAGTGCATTTGAATTCTGTTTCTTGTTTCAAATTCGTACTGGTTTTGAAGTTTAATGCTGGTCTGGTTAACCTCTTTAAGTTAAAATCTGTCTTATTTTGAAGTAGGTGCTATGAAATATGTAGAAATAGTTAGTCTAGAGTTGTGCTTTATCCCACATTGTCGGTATAACTGTTGGCATATAACCTAGTCTGTTACTCCATATCACAGGCGCTTCAAATTGATAAAATCGCAGGCGAGTTTCATGCTATAACGTCACAGATTGAAGAGGCCCTGGGACAAATTCATTATGAGAGATTTAACTTATCTGAGGAAGTTCGTGAACAGGTCTCTTTCTTTCTTTCAAATATAATGAAAATAACTTTTTTTGTTTAATATTTTCTGTAAACTCTGTACAACTAAGAAAAATTTCTTTTTTTCAGACTGAACTTGTGCATATACAATTTAAAAGGGCAAAAGGGAGAATGGATTCTCCAGATTTGCAGCTTCAGAGAGATTTGGCGTTGGTGAATAAGGGAAACGTGCCTAATCTTGAAACAATGAAAAGACTATCTGAAAAGCTGCATCTCACAACGGTTAATGATCTGAAGAGGGAATCAATTGCAATTCATGATATGGTGATATCTACAGATGCATTTCCTGAAGATGGCATTGAGATGATGTCGGTTCTTCTGAAGGATATCAAAGATTGTGTGATGTTGGGAAATCCAGAAGTTGATATAGGGGAGGGGGAAAAGAGTGTGATGAGGCATCGATCTCCTGTGATTCCAGATGATTTTAGGTGCCCAATATCTCTTGAATTGATGAAAGATCCTGTGATTGTGTCGACTGGTCAGGTATGATGAGTATTAATGTAATGTTTTTCTGCAATTTGTAAGAATTTTTTTTTCTTAAAATCTACTAATGTCCTTTCTCATTTGCCCAGTTGGGACAATTTACTAATTCTTGTGCCTTATGGTTATTAAAGATGACTTTTCATCTTGTTTGGATCATTTCCAGGTAAGCATGTCAAAATGCTGAGTTGGCATGGTGTTGTGCCTTTTTCTTGATTAATTGGTATTTTTAATCATTTAAAAATACTGTTTGGAAAAGCCACGTCAGTTTTAGATAGCAAAACACGGCAAATAATAAATATAATGGTACGTCACCATGCCGACTTAACCTTTTGACATGCTTGTCTGGTTACTAGTTGACCCAAATAGCACAAAAAACCATCTATTGATGACCTCGGGGCAGAAAAGTTAGCAGACGATTCCATCCGGTGCAAATGAGAAACGGAATTGGTATTCTAGCCCTGGTGTAGGGTGTGTTTGATCTGTGTTTTGGAGCTGAGTAATCAGTTTCTTAATGTTTGGACAAATAAGTTTATGTATTTGATGATCTTGTTATCTAGGATCTAGTATCTAGTTTCATACTAGCTATAACGAAACTAATTACATAGGGTCAAACTAATTATGTAGGGGCAAACTAGCTATAACCTATTTACTCAGTTTTCACAACCGAATTTATGAAACTTGTACTCTCATTTCACGAAATGTCTCCATCTTTGTTAAAAAAATGTTAAAATTTGCCAAACGCTATTTTGTATAGCATTGTTTTATTACAACTGATTATCTGATTTTACTTATGCAATATCACATGATCACTTTCAAAGGGTACATTCAAACACTCCCTCAAAGCCTTGGTCAAAAGTGGTGACTTTGAAAGTGTGATGCAAGAATTCACTATTGAGTCGTGACCCGTATGGTCTAAAGTCCTTTATATTGTTTTCCAACCTCAAATTTTGATATTATACCTATTTGTGGTGCGATTTAATACTTCATCTTCACAGAGGACCATTTCTTTTTTGACACTTTCTAGTTCATATAAATTATGATCTCTATATATATGAGGCTTGTTTTATGTTCATTTGTATGATAGAATGTTAGAAATTAATCTTGATGTTTAAGGGAGTATACGGGTGAACCAAGAAAGATAAGGGTGGAAT
>BJCM01201454.1:0-23583 GCA_018326385.1 Flaveria bidentis | reverse complement strand
TAATAGCCGTATGCTGGAAAAACTCAACTTTTCAATCAGGAAACGTCTAAGACTCCGTTAGACACAAAAAGATTGCGTTTTTGATGCAAAAACACAATTTTTGTGTCAAAACTATTGAATCAACACGTAATCAAGAGACAAGGCTCTGATACCACTTGTTAGGATCTGGTATTCGAATGAAACACCAACTGATTAACGTGTTAAATCAAACCAAATAGTGCAGAATCCTATTTGATTGGTGATCCAATCAGTGAGAACGCACGTAGAAACAATAACGTATTGAATCTAACGTCAAGAAACGATTAGGAATCGATCTGCAGCGTCCTATGAACTTGGAGTACGAACTTAGAGGCTTCTAGATGGCTAGGGTACGTCTGGAGTCGAAGTGAATTGAATGCTTACGTTTTTTCATGAATTAGGTGGTATTTATAGGTTAGGGTTGCTCATTCGGGCGACTGAACCATCAGCAGGGTTCATTCGTGCGATTGAGCCGTGCGGTTGATCCATTCGCACGACTGATTATTCAGTCATGCGACTGAGCCAATGTCATGTTATAGTCATACGACTGATCCAGTCTCCTGGTTCAGTCGTGCGACTGAGTCATTGGTATGAAGTTATTCATGCGTATGATCCATTAACATGGGCCATTCGCATGATGACTTCATGTTATTAAGTTTGAATGTATTAATTGTCATAACATTATTTATATTAATTCAAACAACCACAAACCTATATAATCAAGTCAATATACATTAAACAACTCATTAATGAAATATTAAACATTATAAGCACAACCAAACATTTGTATTTATTAAGCACCCAACAATTACAATTACATAAGCGTAAGACAATACAAAGATATTACATTAAGATCAGAAACTAGGGACACGTGTATCAACAACTATCATGCTCAAGCTCAAAGGAACAAAGGATGAGCCTCTGAAGATAAGAGAAAGGGATGGTGATGACGATGGTGATGATGATGATGATGATGAGGGTGATGATGAGGAGGATGATGATGAGATGGATGATGATGGTGTAGGAGATGGGGGAGATTATGAGGAAGAAGATTATGCAGCGGCATCAAGGGCCACACAAGCTAGCGAGAGGCGAACCAAGAAGACTCAGGATCAGAGTGCCTCGACCTTAGCCCCATCGGCAGAATATCACATGATTCTGGAAAAAGTAATGCTTAGATGTTGTGTAATTTTAAATCTTGTAATTGAATCATGTATTAAACTTATGTAATTAATGTTTATATATATTTGATATGTCTTTGTCTTGATTATTGACTAATGGTTGATGTATTTACAAGTTTAAATCAAGCAGATCAATCATCTCGGCAAGATGAGTACGATGTTGCTCCCCTTCAGCAAATCAAGTCTCAACTCACGATGATTCTTGATTTGCAAGGGATCATCTGAAGGCCAGTAAGCTATACTCCTGAAGAAGGAGAAATCATTCATGACCTTACGGATGAGCAACTTGCTGAGATGTTCTGGCTAAATCCGGATGAGATTGTGAAGGATGCTCCTACTGTTGAAGTTGCAAGTGACATTGAGCTAAATGATGTAGATGATATCGAGATCGAGGACGTCACAACGGAGCATTATCCTGAGTGTACTGATAGAGAGGGAAATATAGTCCCCAATTTGGGAGATACTCTCATCAGTGATACTTTTGATATACTGGATCAGATGGAAAGCGAATCTGAAAAGAAAGAAGGTCAAGCCCAAGCCACAGACGCTGACGTTGACATCAAGAAGGCTGAATGGGCGGCCTGTTTTGCAGAGATCCGAGCCTAATGCACTGCTCCAATACCGAGTGGCTACACAAGCTTTACAAAGTGAAGAAGCATCACAAGGTGTGAGGCAAGATTATCGCATGGGCCTATTTTAAGGATCTTAATGTGTATGCGGTGAAGAGAGAGAAGGGTATAGAGAACTTTAGATTCCGACACGATCTAAAGACTCTACCTGGTTTTGAGCTCAACCAGCTGGCCAAACTAAAGCTGTTATATGTTGACCCAAGAAAGATTTCAGGCTGGTTTGAGGGTACTTTGAAGAGAGAGTACCACACTAGGTGGGTCAACTTCAATCCTCAACAACCTACGAGGTATATCAGACGGTCTGAAATTGATTCCATTACTGGCAAGCCAAAGATAGTGCTGAAGTGGAGTCCTCCGCGCATGATGTCAAGAATCCCTCTAAGGGAAATGCCACAGGACTTCACTCCACACTTCAAGTGGTGGTACTATGATTGGAGAACAGGTGAGGCAGTCATAGTTCTGAACATAGAAGGTAATATGGAAACTATCAGGGTATTTGAACTAATGTGCCTAACTAACTTGTCTTCTGACGATGTCTACATTTTATACAAGTGCCCACTGTTCTATGACGGGCAAGACATTGTAGAAGCCCTCCAGTTCCAAAACGTGATAAGACTATGCATTGAATTCGAAATACATGCAGGAGTTACAAGGGAGGAGAAGTAGAAGAAATTTGAAGAGCTGATGAATAATGTTAGACAATAGATGTAAACTAGGTCCAAGGGGGAGTTTGTTAATACATATGTACCTAGTTTAGGAGCTCAAATGTAAAATTTCTTTCATGTCTAACATATATGTATTGAATGGGTATGAATGAAATACAATGTGTGGTTTATGCTTATAATGTTTAATATTTCATTGTTAATTTTGTATTGAACTAACTATATAGGTTTATGGTTGTTTGCATAGTTCTTAGTCAATAATGGTTGAGAAACATGTTTAAGCTTAATTGTGTGAAGTTCTTATGCGAATGGCCATGCTAATGGAGCATACGCATGAATACATCATGCTACTAGACCAGTCGCACGACTGAACCAGGAGACTGGATCAGTCGCACGATTGTGACATGAGATTGACTCAGTCGCACGACTGGATCTTGAGTCGTGCGGATGAATCAACTGCATGCTTCAGTCGCACGACTGAACCATGCTAATGGTTCAGACGTACGAATGGAAAACCCTAACCTATAAGTACCACTTAATTCGTGGATAAACGAAACAATTTAATACCTACGCACATAATCGTACCCTAGCCGTCCGGAGACTAAAGAACACTTATTCCAAGTTCATAGATCGCAGTTAATCATCTTGCAATCGTTCTTAACATTTTGTTTCATTATAAGATTGATTATAATTGCTTTCTCACTGATTTGATCGCCAATCAAATAGCCGTCCGCACTATTTGGTTTGGTATACACATAAATCAGTTAGTACTCTGTACCGAAAACGGTCCTAACAATTACCCGCTTATTTTCATTAAATAGTCACGGCTAAGCCAATTATTATTAATTGACTCGTTTCAACTTTATTCCAGGTGTTAGATAGAAGAATGAACTTAAACAAGAGGTTAACAAAGTTAATGACATCAAAAACAAGTTAAAAGGGAAATCTAAAGAAGAGAAATTAGAGAATTCCTATGTTGATCATTCAAGCTCTTCTAAAAAAACCAAATTGAGTTAAATCAGAAAGAATCTAAAAAAAGAATCTTCTCAAGAAACAATAAAAACTCAAAGCACTAAGAAGTTACTAAGAACAAGAAATCAAAGAAGAAGAAAATCATTTTCTAAAATTAAATAGTTGGAACCAATCAATCAGTCAAGTTAGATTAAACCAATGATGTTTGTGTCAGCAGGAACTTTTGACATGAACACAATCTCTGAAACAACATCGAAACCTAAGATCAAATCTAACTTTGATTTGAAAACAAGTTTAGGTCCTATGTATTCTGCTGTTCATATAAGATTTGTATGTAAGGAGTTAAAGAGTTGTGATAAAGTTCAAAAGCAAAATCCTAAGAATAAAAAGACCAAACTCACACATTAAAAACAATTGCTTAATCAGACTACTCCTAAATCCAAACAATGATTTAATGTGGCTTCCACATCGAGTGTTAAGCAAATGTTGTTCAAAAAGCCGCAAAAAACTGTGATATATGTGATATGTATAATCGCAACACATCTGAGTGTTATTTTAACAAATACTGTCACATCTGTGATATGACAAATCTCACAACAACTGATTGTTATTTTAAGAAATATTATGCATTGTGTGATAAAGGAAATTACAACACATAAGATTGTTTCTTCAGGTAGAACTCACCTAGGAAGGATTTTGGAAATCAAAGATATCAAAATTTTCAAAGAAACCCAAACTATGGTTTTCAAGAAATATCAAAACAACCTTCTCTAGGCTTGAGATCATTGAGAAGAATCAATTCTGATTATGATAATAAGTATACTGTTAGATCACAACAATACAATCTGGGAAATTTCATTCCACGTTCAGTGAGAATGAAAAATGAAACATTTAACAATTAATTTTTTTCTAATGTTTTAAATAATGGTTCAAAATTTCTTGATGATGATCTTGAGAATAGATTTAATGCATTGAGGTCAAAACAAAGAAGAGATAATCAAATAGTTTTTCAAAGTGAATTTGAAAATCCAAAATTTCAAAAGAAACCTAATGTGAACAAACCCCATTTCAAGCAGTTTACCATTGTGGATAAATTTGGCATGCCCACGGCCATCTCGGCTTGGGTTAATAACTCATCTTACTTGTCTTTGAAATACAGGTACACCCAAGAACACCAATAAATACATGGTATGTTGATAGTGGGTGTAGCCGTCATATGATTGGCAATCAAGCCTTGCTTCAAGACTTTAAGAGAAAAGATGGTACTCATATAGCTTTAGGTGGAGTTGCAAGTGGAAAGATAACCGGTGAAGGAATGATATCTAATAGGATTATAAGTTTTGATCTTCTGTGAATAGTTAAATTTTAATCTTTTAAATGTTTCACAAATATGCGATAAATCTTATTCAACCTTATTTGATGACTCTTATTGTTATATTTTGAAGCCATGATTTCAGATTAGCAAGGAGTGGGTGGTATTTAAAGCTGTTTGAGAAAGAGATGTCTAAAAACTAGATATGTCTCATGTTGATCCTTCAGTTGAAACAACTTGCCTTATTGCTCACGCATCAAATGATGAAAGCTAGCTTTGGCATATATGTCTTGCTTATTCCAACATCAAAAACATGAACAAACTTGAAGCAAGAAATCTTGTAGTAAGAATTCTATCAAAGAAGTTCGCTACATCAGACCTCTGTAAAACATGTTTAAAAGGGAAGCAACACATAGCGTCTTATAAGTCCAAGCTGATAAACTCAAATTCAAAGCCTCTACATATGTTACACAGGGATTTATTCGGTCATGTAAACGTGTATAGCATTTGAAATAAATCGTATTGTTTGGTTATCATTGATGACTATACAAGATTTTCTTGGGTTTTCTTTTTGCGTGCAAAATCTGAAACGGCAAAATTCTTAAAAGAGTTTATCACTAAAGTAGAAAATCAATGTTGGATCAAGAAGAAGGCTATTGCAACTAATACCAAATCACTTAGACAAGTTTTGGTGCAACTTACAAAGGATTTCCGAAGCTAAGTTTAGGATTTCCGAAGAAATTAGAGGTCCTCCGAACACAAAGTGAAAGATCAACTTTTAAAGACAAACTCTAGTTTCGAAGACAAAATGTTCACTTCTGAAGATCAAGTCTTAGAAGAAAAGATGAGAAGTAAACTTCCGAAGTATGAAGAACAGAAGAAGTCCATCAAGCCTCGAAGAAGTAGCCTCTTCCGAAGTATAAGTGGCCTCAGAAGAACTTGTTCTTCTGAAGCCAACTACCCTTCGGAAGACACAAGTACGAACCAGTGGACATAAGTATGGTCTCTGACAATATGCTGCAGACCTCTGATACTGCATGGCATTTTCCTAAAAGACCATGCAGTTGACCATACTTTATTCCACTGTTTGCCTTTTTATGTTAGTGCAAGTTACCAACTTTAGTTGGTGACAAAAGGTAAGTCATGGACATGTCATGACTACCATATCTTAGATTAGACATTATCAAAGATACCTTAAACTATAGCATTGTAGTATATGCTTTAGTTAGAGGATTCTAGTTGGTATCAAAGTATATCCGGTTGTAGGCAGTATTATATATAGTTTCTCATTGTAACTCATAAAGCATGCGTGTAAGAGTCTTGTAATACTTTGAGTTGAGAAGCAACATATGCAAGTACCTTGAAAAATATCTTTGTGTTCTTTGATACTTGTTATATTACTATCAACTCTTAGAAAAGACTCTGCTTCATCTGATAGAGTGCAACATAAGTGAGTTTGAGAGAAAAACCAAGTGTTAAGTGAAAAAACCAATCTTGCAATTGGTATTAAAGCTTTTTAGGCTCCTAATTTTGAGATGTTACCATCCTAATCAACTCGTTTTCTCTCCTACTTACACCACACTCAAAATGGCCCTCAACAAGTCTAAAGTAGAGATGGGAACTATGACTAAAGTTCCTATCATCACTCCTGAAAACTTCAGGTCATGGAGCAGATGCATGGAAGGCCTCATCAGGTATCAAGAAAACAAAATGTGGTAGTCTATTGTGAATGGCCCATTTAAACCCAAGGTGGCAGCACCTGGTGGAAATGGTGCCATGATAGAGAAGGTTGTTGAAAATTACTCTGATGAGGACCGGAAGAAGATGAACATTAATAGCAATGCAATTACTATTCTTATGACTTCAATAACCAATTCCATTATCGTGGGGTTTGAGCATTGCAAGTCAGCCAAAGAACTGCTTGATGCACTTGCTTAAATGTACTCAAACTCAAATGACTCCATGAAGGACTCACTGAAGCAGCAGTTTGAGAACTTCACCTACATTGAAGAGTGACTCTCAGTCAGTAATATTTCAAGTACATGGATCTCATTTCTTCCCTTCAGTATGTGGGAATTACTTCTAAACTTAGAGACCTCACAACAAAGTTCATGAGTGCACTCCCTAATGAGTGGACGTTGTACTGTGTCTCTATAAAGAGAACAAAAAATCTGAACACCCTCACCATGACTGAACTATATGGCATCCTTGATAGATACCGTTTGAAGATGGAGAGCAAGAGAGGCCATCAGACAAGCAGACCCCTGAGTCTTCCTGCTAGCAATGCTTTGATGGTTCCCGAAGGCTCAGGACCCACACAACCTCAATAGTACCTGACTTACACCCAGCAACCATGCTGCTCATCTGGACCATACATTACCTTTCCTGAGACTCCAAGGTCTTAATAGGCTCAACATAGTTCCTTTCAAGACGGTTGAGCCTTTGTCTCAGGAAGTGGACACTCTAGTGATTTTGAGTACTGCTTTGATAATCTAGAGTGCTTTAGTCCAGATGATGTTGATTACGTTGACATTGACCAACAAATGGCTCTTTTAACCTATAGAGCAGAGAAGTTCTTCAAGAGAACTAGAAGGCATTTTCCCTAGAACCCAACCAACAACAAATTTGGGTTTGACAAAACTAAGGCTAAATGTTACAACTATAACCAGCTTAATCATTCTGCAAGGGAATGCAAGGCTCCCAAGTCAAATCCAGGAACCCATTATAGGCCTCCACTCATCCCTCTACATTAAGTCCTACTGGAAAGTCAACAGACACAGCTGCACTGGCTCAAGAAGTTTAACTGGTGCTTTATGGTACATGATATCACTTTTGCTCAAGCACTCATGCCAGGGACAGATGACAATAAGGTATACGAACATCTATGTACTCCTGCATGCATTGCTAAGTTTAAACTGTATCAGTACTACAATATGTAGATTAAATCCGATATTGAGTCTCTTAATATTTTAAATCTAATTTTAAAAGGGCTGAATCTGACTATCAAAGAAAATTAAAGAGTTGGAGAAAACTATGTCTTTGTTAAAACACGAACATACAAACTATAAGACTCAAATAAAGGAATTAATATCCAAATTGTTTGAGGCACAAGCTCAGCTTGTTACTGTTTAGGCTCAAGCCAGGAAGTATGCTATTTCCAAGCAGAACTTCCAAACTATCATTGCATCATCCTCCCACTCTAAAATTTACTATAAAAAAGGAGGGTTGGGGACCAATGACATAGCTCAACGACACTCTTATGAGTCCATAAGACAATCAAGGTGTGGTACTAAAGAGCTAGAGGTCCCATCTGCTAACCCATTTTCACTTGAGTTGAAGAATGATGCAATAATAGAGGCCAACACAGGGAAGGAACGGGTAAATCAATCCACCTCTCCCAGTGTTGATCAAATCCTAACCACTAAAGCTAGAAGAAGCAGAGCTAAAGCAGCAAGAAGAACTGCCAAGAAAGTGGTTGAGTCTAAACTAATGATTGACCCTAAACAAAAGGGTGTATTCATCTCAGTTGGATTCCAAGTGGTAGGTAGCTCTGATTCAGGAAAGGGGTGTAGTACCAACACTCCTATCCTACCAAGGGATCATAAGTTAAAAGGAAAGGTTGCTGATAAAGATAAAAGGCACAAGAAATAGCAATCTTCAACTTCCCAAAAGACTAACATTTCATGCATAATGTGTGGTCTACAAAACCATATGGCCAAAGATTGTTACTACAATCCTACTAGCACACATTATGCAAATAATGTTAAAAAGGAAGAAGTGAGGGAAGGTTTTTCATTTGGACCCTATCAAACTGTCCAAGTGATGAAAAAGGGAAAGCTGGTTTCTAAAGCAAGGTTGCTTTCGAAAGAATGTCCTTCTTTCGAAGGGAAAATAGCTTCGGAAGCTAAAGCTGTTAAAAACGAAAAGAACAAAAGAATTCCATTGAAACCATCCCAGAAGAAGACTGCTTCAGAAGAAAAGGTGGTAAAGGGTTCTTCCCAAAAGAAAGAAGCTTTGGAAGAATGCCATGTTGTGCAAGCTTCAAAAGGCTCATCCTCAATGATCAACCAAAAGATTGATTGGAAGATCAAGAAGGATGTTGCAGCCTAAACCCCTTCTTCAAAAACATCCATTGAACCCCCATGCTTAACCTTTGGTTCAATTATGTCACTATCATTGGAAAAACCCAAGACCAACAAGGCTTGGGATTCCAATCTAAACTAATCATCTCATCTTATGTGCAGGGACATCTATTTGACAAAAATAACAATGTTTGGATCATGGATAGTGGATGCTCCAAGCACATGACAGGGAACAAATCTCTCCTTCAATAATTTCGATATTATGATGGAGATCCTGTCCAGTTTGGAGGTGAGACCGGAGGATATATTTCTGGCAAAGGAAGTATATCCTATGGAAAATTAAAAGTTGACAAAGTTAATTTTGTTAAACAGCTTGAACACAATTTGTTAAGTGTTTCTTAGTTTTGTGATCAAAAGCATCAAATGCTCTTCATAGAACATGAGGGCATTATCATCAAACCTGGGATGACAATTCCTCCGGAATTGTTGCTTCTTAGATCTCCCAGGAAAGGGGATATGTACATGCTAGATATGAACAATGCTTCCCCAATAGGTGAAGTATCATGCTTTCTTTCCAAAGCTGATAGTGATGAGTCAACACTCTGGCATAAACGTATGTGTCTAGTAAATTTTAAGAGAATGAATAAATTGGCTAAAAATAACTTGGTACATGGTTTACCTAAAAAGGAATTTTTCTACAAAGATAACTGTGTTGCATGCCTGAAAGGGAAGCAACATAGGACATCTCACAAATCCAAAAGTGTTAACTCCGTCACCACTACATTACACTTATTGCAGATGGATCTATTTGGTCCCACAAGTATAATGAGCATTGGAAGGAAATCATACTGCCTTGTGATTGTTGACGATTTACAAGATTTACACGGGTATTCTTTTTAAGATCTAAAGATGAAACTACCGAAACATTAAAATCTTTTATTCTTAAAATGGAAAATTAATTTGATCACAAGGTTAAGATAATTAGAAGAGATCAAGGGACTGAGTTTAAGAACTCCATTCTTGACTCATTCTGTAACTCAAAAGGGATAGCCAGACAACACAGTGCTCCCAGAACTCCTCAACAAAATGGTGTTGCTGAGAGGAGGAGTAGGACACTTATTGAGGCTACTCGAACTATGTTAGCTGATTCCAAACTACTACTAACATTTTGGGTAGAGGCAGTCAGCACTGCATGCTATGTGCTGAAAAGGGTTCTTGTAGTTAATCCTCATGAAAAACCCTTACAAGCTATGGAACAAGAGGCCACCGTTCATTGGCTTTCTAAGGTTCTTTGGCAGCAGGTGTACCATACTTAACAAAAAGGACAATTTGACAAAATTTGCTAAAAAGTCAGATGATGTTGTCTTTGTTGGATACTCTTCTAGCTTTAAAGCTTATAGAGGCTACAACATCAAGAATCAACAATTTGAGGAATGATCTAATATTATTGTTAATGAGCACACTTCATGTGTTAGGGGTAATGGATGTGATCTTAATTTTGATTTAGAATTATTTCCAAACTATCCTAAACCATCTTATGAGAATGTTTCAATTAGAACAGGTGCTCAAAGTGATTCTAATGCTAATCAACTGTTTGAGCTACCTAGGCCTCTTCCAAGTTCTCCAAGAGCTGCTACAAATCAAGTTTCCACTATTTGCAGATATGATAGTATAACTATATCAAGGGATAGTAGTGCTTCAATCAGTGATTCATTTGTTGACCATTAAAACTCATCAGGTGACATTGCACACCACCAATCTGATGAAAATAGCATAATGAAGGAACAAGCAACTGTTAAAGCTGCTTCACAGCCAACAAATGATGATGTTTCTCATTCATTCAATCAGTGCTCATTGAATGAGTTTGAAACAGTAGCTGGACAAAGTGTTCAAGCTCCTCAGCAAAATATGTCCAATCTGGATCTATCTTTGCAACTGGAAGTGATTCCTCAACTAAGGATTCATAACACTCATCCAGCTGAGAATATCATAGGGGATGTCTCTGAAGGTGTGAGAACAAGAGGACAGACTCATTATGGGAATGTCTGATTGTGCTCATACTTTTTTTTCCTATATGGAACCCAAAAAGGTAGAAGATGCCTTGAAAGGTAGTAGCTGGGTTGAATCGATGCAAGAGGAGCTGCTTCAATTCAAAAGACAAAAGGTTTGGAACCTATGTCCGCTACCATCTGGTCAAGTACCTATAGGCACTAAATGGGTTTTCAAAAACAAGAGAGATGATAGAGGCTTGATTATCAAGAATAAGGCTTAAACCCTATTGCAAGAATAAGACTGGTGGTTCAAGGATAAACTCAAGAGGAGGGAAACGATTATACTGATGTCTTTGCACCCTGTTGCATGACTTGAGGCATTTAGGATTTTCCTTCCTTATGCTTCATCCAAGAATTTTATTGTCTACCAACTTGATGTCAAGTGTGCCTTTCTATATGCGGATATAGATAGGGAAGTCTATGTGTGCCAACCTCCAGGATTTGAAGATCCAGAGCATCCTACTATGTGTGCAAATTGGATAAAGCTCTATATGGGCAGCACCAAGCACCTAGAGAGTGCTATGAGACTTTGTCTCAGTTCCTTCTGAAGAATGGTTACACTAAAGGTACCATTGATAAGACTCTCTTCATAAGGAAGTCCGAAAAGGATATTTTGCTTGTTCAAGTCTATGTTAATGACATTATCTTTGGTTCTTCAAACGACCAAATGTGCAAAGACTTTGAAAGAATTATAAAGAAGAAGTTTGAGATGAGTTCCATGGGAAAAATGGACTTTTTCCTTGGAATTCAGGTGAAGCAATTGAAGGAAGGGTTCTTCATCAATCAATCGAATTATGTCAATGACATCTTAGAAAGATTTGAAATGAAAGATTGTAGGCCAACCAAGACACCCATACCCAAAAACAATAATCTTTGTCCTGACCTTAAGGGGAAGGATACTAATCAACATCAGTATAGGGTGATTATTGGTTCTTTGATATATCTCACAACTAGTAGACTAGATATCATTTTGCAACTTGCATTTTTGCAAGATATCAGGCTGCTCCAAAAGTGTCTCACCTAGCTGCTGCCAAGAATCCTTAGATACCTAAAAGGAGCACCTAAATTAGGCCTTTGGTTTCCAAGGAACAACAATTTTAATCTTTATGGATACTCTGACAGTGACTATGGTGGCTGCAACATTGATAAGAAATCAACATCAGGAGGATGTCAAATTCTTGGTGGAAGGATCATCTCATGGCAATGCAAGAAACAATCATGTGTCTCTACATCAACTACTGAAGCTGAATACTTTGTTGCTGCAAGTTGTTGTGCTCAGCTGATGTGGATTCAGAAATAGATGTTAGACTATGGATTCAACTTTATGAGCACTCCTATCCATATTGACAACAATAGTGCTATCTCCATCACTGAAAATCCTGTGAAGTACTCCAAGACAAAGCATATAAATATCAGGTATCATTTCATTAGAGATATTCATGAGAAGAATCTAATTAAGCTAATCAAAGTTGACTCAAATGAACAATATGCTGACTTGTTCACCAAAGCTTTTGATGAACAGAGATTTAAGTATCTCATTACAGCCATTGGGATGATAAACATTGATTAGTTTACCTCTTTTGAAAATCTTTTGATATGTAATGTGTTATGTCAATACAATCTAAGCCCTGTGACAAAAAGACTCTCTCTGAAATTTTTCACTACTTACAAATTCTTCCAAAGAGGAATTAATCTTCTAAAGATATTTCACATATCTTCCGAAGCAAAATCTCCATTCACATATACTTCCGATGCTTATACAACTCTCCATTCAAAAAGCAATCTTTACTTTCAAAAGGAAAGCTTTACCTTTGGAAGTAAGAGTTGCCTTCGGAAGACAAATTACATTCGGAAATGTTTTATACTCGGAAGAGAGATTTTACTATGTAACGGAGATCTTTTAGGCCCTACACTGTAAAAAGTAAAGATTTTGTTAATGATGTCGGATTATTTAACTAAACTAAACCATACCGCCCCTGTCACATCATCCACTAAAACATCACACCACCTTATCCTAACCCCATTACTGCCATTTCACTCTCTTTTAAATAATCCTGACTATTCACTTTCATCTTCTTACCACATTTTTACTGCCCTAAAAGCTTCCTTCACTACCAATTCACCCAAGTCCAAACTCATCCACCTTCACCTTTCACAAATGGCACTTAACCCACAGTACAATCAAGTCGCACTTCTTGATTACTCAAGAGATGTCGACTTCTCCGGAATCATTTCCATTCTTACCCAATCATCCTACTACACTTCTCTAACTGTTAATCCTACTGTGTACTCCAATCACATGGCTGAATTTTGGGAAAATGGTCAGATTGAAACCCTAAATGGGATTTGTGCAATACGATCCAGCGTTTGTGGCCAAGAGTTGGTCATTACTGAGCAACTCATTAGGGAGCATCTCGAGCTTCATGATGAGGGTGCACCCACAGAGTTCCCCAGAGCAAATTTGGACAACCCTTACATGCAAATTGGATATGGTGGAGACGTCATCAGGTCCACTGTCTAGAAGTTCAACTTTTCATACAATTGGAAGTTCCTGCTGCATGTTGTTCTTCACTGTCTGTCCAATAAATCTGGGGGATGGGATCAAATTCCATACAAACTAGGGTGCCTAGTTCATGGAACGGTGAGAGGCCTCAAATTCAATTATTCAAGATTCGTGGTCACTAATCTCATGGGAAATCTCCAGAGGGAAACATTCTTTATGTATCCGAAATTTCTCCAGCACATTATCAACTATGAGGTGGACTAGTGTCAACTTGTCTATGCAGTTGCTTTGACTGTCCCTCAAATGAGGCCAACCATATTCAAGGCTATGAAAAAAGGTGTCCACCAACTTCACTAGAAGGTACACTTCTCTGCTTCCAAGTATGATTGAGCAAATAGCTCCCTGTGACATCCTTGTTCACCGCACAAGTGATGAACCCACACCAACAGCTGCCTCCACACTGCCTTCTCACCCCATCACCATCCCATACCAAAGACGTCCCAATTGAACCCTTGTTCAATCTACTCTGATTGAACAAGAACCTCATGTTCAATCCAAAAAGACTAGAGTGGAACATTGGGCTCCCACTCAGTCTAAGATCTTTCCATCCTTCACCATTGACCTCAATATGAGTCTTGAGTCTCCTCAGTCTCAAGCCCATGAGCCCATCACCCAAGCTGAAAGCCCTCAAGGTGAGTATCTATAATCCTCTAATCAGCCCCAAAGAAACAGCCCCACCAGAGGCTCAATGCCCGTAGACATTGATCAAGTTCCTGGTCATTAGGTTTAACCTCCCTATCCTTCATTGACCTGCTTTTCAAAACTAATGAAGAGATTAAATCTCTTCATAGAAATGAAGTTGATCTACAACACTCTCTAAAAGATCAACAGAGCCTAGAGTGACCTTTTATCTATAGCCCCCATCAGCAAAGGTTTACTTAGGTGAGTCCCACTGATATGGAGGGGACTCATGCTGATTCAACTGCCACTACAAAAGATGCCTCAATGGACCTTTTGGATAGTGGTAACATTTCTGAGACTGAATCTACAGCAACCATGACTTTTGTGACTTTGAAAGAGACAACATTAATGAAGGGAAACCAGGGTGCCAAGAAACCACATCTGGTGGTGAGGCTAAACATACTAGGTATGTTACCTCATCTCCCCATGATTCTTCAAAAGAAGTTGAGGGAAGATTTCAACACACTATACAAGACCTACTTTCTACAGTCTCAAATCTTGAATCCAGGGTTAGGAATTTAGAGGATAGGTCCGCCACTCAACAACTTGAGATAGACAATATCAAGGCTTAACTAGCTGAGAAACAGATTGAGAGATCTGTTAGGCATGTACCCATTCAAGTCTCCTTAATCTTTTCCTCTAGCTCATCTAGCTCTAAAGATGATGCTACCAAAAAAGGGGAGAATGTTCAGAGACAAACATCTGAGGAACCACTGAGCCAAATTTCAACTTCCAAGTATTCGACTCCTATTACAACTACCTTTTCTGAGCCATCCCAAGTTGTAATGAAAATAGACACAGGATGCTCAGATATCTATATAGACTCTTCTCCAAGTATTTGTTGAGATCCTCTCTAGATCAGCCTAGCCCTGATGGGGCTATGATGTACTTTGGAGCTGAAGAGCTTGAGAGGCTTAGTGCACCTTCTACCACTTTAGAAGAAGTTGGTCAACCTAAGGTCCAAATGGAACCTGAGATTCAATTCGAAGGGGAAATGAGGACCGATGGACCAACAACCAAAACAGTTGGGACAGAATCTGCATTCCCTCAAACTTCCGAAGCTAAAGTCAAAGCCTCAGAAGAACAAGTTGAGTCTTCCGAAGATGAAATGGAAGCTGCAGAAGGACTGTTCTCATTTTTCAAGGATCTAATCATCACAGATGCATTTCTATAGATGGCATCTGAGGTGAATAGTGAGGACCTTCTCAATTAACCTCTAGCTCGGACATCTTCACGGCCACTTTCACAATCTTAATCCTCTTTCCCAAAACCACCAATGTCAAGCACTTAAAAAGATGATAAAAGAAAGAAGAAAACAACTGTGGAAGAACTTCCAGAGGAGGAGAGGATTGGAAAACTTAAATGAAAAGGCAGGCTTCCAACTGGAAAGCTATTAGCTGCTAGTTCCAAAGCAGCTGTAGCCAACCAGGAGGTAATCAACATCAAGAAGAGGGTAGAGATCATTAATCGGCTCATCAAGCTTGGAGCTACCAATAATGATGTACTCATGCTACCACTAGAGGAGTTAATAGAGCTGGAAAAGGCAATCAGGTTGAAGAAGGAACAACACAGTTGGCCTTAAAAGAAGAAAGAGAAAGAGAAAAGAGGGAGGTTGATATGTAGCTTCAGAGGGAAAGGATAGCTTTCTTAACATCAGAGGTTTCTCTCTTCAAGAACTATTTCCACACAATGATGAAACGATCCTATCGCTCTTCAACAAAGAGCAGGATCAACTGGAGAAAAAGACAAAGAGGGCTGTAAGAGAGAAGATAAGGGAAAAGAAGAAGAAGGAAAAAAAGCTAGGTTCACTGCGACCAAGAATATAGGTGAGAAAGCCTAGATGAAAGACTATCTCTAGGCTCATGGCTTCTCTTGCATGCAGGTGGGACCTATGTCTGAAAAGACACTCCAACAAATTGTCAGTGAAATCAAGGCTGACATTCGTTTGGGAAAAAGGAAAGAGATGTATAAAAGGGTACAGGGGATGATCTTCAAGCCAACCACTCAACGATAACCTAATTCAACTCCCTCTCCATTCACCATCAAAACTGAACCCTACACACCTGAATCTACAACATTATCCTTACCCACTTCCTCACCTCAACCACCTGAGCTACCCATCCTCCAACCCAAAACACTCTTCGGAACCACTACACCACAACCTACCCAACAACCTTCCAAACCATCCCCTCAGCCTTCCAAACATCTCTCCCTAGAGGAATTCAAGGCAATCAAGACAAAGCTCTCAAATTGAAAAACCCTAAGTGACATTTCTTATAAAGAAGACTCTGTCAAACTGACTTATGTTTATGGATCTTCATGTTCCTTCATAAGAGATCAATTTCTTGTGCCAATAAGAACATTGGACCATGTTGCAAGACTTCTTGGTCCCAACTCTGACTCCTTAAACAATAAAGAGAAGAAGCTGAGAAGAAAGCTAGTGACTCTACTGGACACAAAGAAAGGAGACAAGATCCCTAGTCAGCCTCTTGTTCCTAGAAAGAAAATCATCTAGTGGAGGTTCGATGAAGCCTCTCACAACTTTGTTGTGGAGAGAAGAGAGAATGGAGAAAGTAATAGGCTAAATGCCTCCTCTCTGCTACACTCTAGCAAGTTTGAAATTGCTGAGTTAGTAGAGAAACCATTCTCCAATCCCTCCAACTTTGAAACTGTTGCGCAAATCAGAAGTCATCTTGTCAGCCTTATCTTGCTGAGCTAAACACAAAAGCAAAGATTGAAAAACAGTTGAAACTAAGAGAGAATGGAGACAAGGAAAGGCCAACCACCAAAGGCACATCCTTTCTACAGATTGTGGAAGGGCCTGAATTGGAACCTATAGTTTGATGGGAGTATGACTACATCTCTCATCAACTAACTCTGTTCAGAGGGACCCAATAGAGGGTGCATATCATTCAGGATGACAGACTGGAGCTCCTGTCAACTAATGATCTATACAAGCTTCGCAATAATTCTTTAAGGAAGAACAAAGAAACAGATTAATATCTGCTTTCCTTGGTGCTAAATGCTTTGAGGAGCAGGAATAAGTGAGTTTTGGTAGCATCAACCTATGGGAAGTTTGTTGGATCAAGAAGAACGCTAGTGCAACAAACCCCAAATCACTTAGACAAATTTTGGTGCAACTTACAAAGGACTTCCGAAGCTAAGTTTGGGAGTTCTGAAGGAATTAGAGGACCTCTGAAGACAAAGTGAAAGATCAACTTTCAAAGGCAAACTCTAGTTTCAAAGACAAAATTTTCACTTCCAGAGATCAAGTCTTAGAAGAAAAGATCAGAAGTAAACTTCCAAAGTATGAATAACAGAAGAAGTCCATCAAGCCTTAGAAGAACTAGTCTCTTCCAAAGTATAAGTGGTCTCGGAAGAACTTGTTCTTCCGAAGCCAACTACCCTTCGTAAGACACTACTATGAACCGGTGGACATAAGTATGGTCTCTGACACTTCGCTGTAGACCTCTGATACTGCATGGCATTTTCGCAAAAGACCATGCAGTTGACCGTACTTTATTCCACTGTTCACCTTTTTAAGTTAGTACAAGTTACCAACTTTAGTTGATGACAAAAGGTAAGTCATGGACATGTCATGACTACCATATCTTAGATAAGACATTATCAAAGATACCTTAAACTATAGCTTTGTAGTATTTGCTTTAGTTAGAGGATTCCAGCTGGTATCAAAGTATATCCGGCTGTAGGTAGTATTATATATAGTTTCTCATTGTAACTCATAAACCATGCTTGTAAGAGTCTTTTAATACTTTGAGTTGAGAAGTAATATATGCAAGTACCTTGAAAATTATCTTTGTGTTCTTGATACTTATTATATTACTATTAACTCTTATAAAAGACTATGCTTCATCTTATCTGAGTGCAACATAAGTGAGTTCGAGAGGAAAACCAAGTGTTAAGTGACAAAACCAATCCTGCAATCAACTTGATCAAAAAGTAAAAAGAATTAGAAGTGATAATGGAATAGAATTCAAAAATGCTAATGTTGCCAAGTTCTGCGTAGGGAAAGGGATAGCTCATCATTTCAATGCTCCTAGAACTCCACAACAAAACAAAGTTACAGAAAGGAAGAGCCGAACATTGTTTGAGGCAGCCTGTGCAATGTTAGCAGATGCCATGATTCCTATCACTTTCTGGGATAAAGCCATATAAACTATGTGTTTCATTCAGAATCGTACTCTATTGGTGAAAGAAAAACAAAAAACTCCTTATGACTTTATGTTTGGCAGGAAACCAAACATAGATTTTCTTAAATCTTTTAGGTGTAAAGTTTTGATTTTAAATTCAAATGATGAGCTTGGTAAATTTGATGCAAAATCTGATGATGGATTCTTTCTTGGATATTCGTCAGCTTCTGAAGCGTATAGAGTTTATAACTCGAAGACGAATGTTATCATTGAAACTTTCAATGTTAAATTCCTTGGAAATTCTTTTCCATGGGTTGCAAATGTTCCAACATGGTTATTTGATTTAGACACATTGTCAAACTCACTAAATTCTAATATGTTTGAATCTTCTTGTGTTCACAGGAATCATGTATAAGGTCTTGGATCCTTTAGTGACGATTCAGACTCTGATGATATGGATTATCAAGCCCAAACTATCCATTTTTCTCATTTTTGAGAGATCCTTTATTCAACCCAGAGAATCATAATCAACAAAATCCTGAGCAACATCAAGTTCCTGAAAATTTTGATGTTTCTCAACCTTTTCCTAATGATGGACTAGAAATTCAACAACCCGAGTCTGGAACTTCATCTATATCTGGAGATATAGATGCCAATGACAAGGTTGATTATTTTATCAACTCACCAACTCAAGTACCAAATTTCACTCCACATTCGTCAAACATGTTGAATCAGCTTTCCTACTTGAACCAAACCAATCTTGATGTGAATGTTCAACAAGATGAGATCCAATATCTCGTATTCACAAGAAACATCCCATCTCTCAGATTATTAGTCCTTTGAATGAGAGAACAACGAGAAGTCATACAAAGCAAGCAAAAATTTGCTTATACTTGTGTTTTCTATCTCAAATTGTCCCTAAAAATATAATTGAAGCATTGCATGACAATAGTTATATTGAAGCCATGCAAAAAGAATTACTACAATTCTGAAAACAGGAAGTGTGGACGCTTGTGGATTTGCCTAAAGGAGAGAATGCCATTGGCACAAAATGGTTGTTTAGAAACAAATTAGATGATACAGGAATAGTTGTTCAAAACAAAGCAAGATTAATAGCACAAGGTAACACCTAGAAGGAAGGAATAGATTATGATGATGTATTTGCTCTAGTTGCCAGATTTGAAGGAATTTGTGTCTTTCTAGCATATGCTTCATATATGAAATTTAAGGTGTACCAAATGGACGTTAAAGGTGCATTTTTATATGGACCAATCACCGATGAGGTGTGTGTCAAGCAACCTTAAGGTTTTGAAGATGTTGAATTCCCTCATCGTGTGTATAGGTTGAGCAATGCTCTATATAGTTTACATCAAGCTCTAAGAATATGGTATGAGACATTGTCCCAGAACTTGATCCAACATGGATACACAATAGGGAAGATTGATCCAACTTTATTCATAAAGAAGGATGCAAATGATCTCTTATATGTGCAAGTGTTTGTGGATGATATCATATTTGGTTCTACTAGTTAGAAACTGTGCTCAGAATTTAAAGAGATTATGAAATCGTGTTTCAAGATGAGTTCTATGGGAGAAATCAATTTCTTTTGTTGGATTGCAAGTAAAACAATCTGCAGATGACATTTTTATCAACCAAGAGAAGTTTGTTGATAAGCTATTGAAGAAATGCAAACTCTAAGATTATCAATCTATCAGAACTCCAACTGACGTCAATACCAAGATTGATCCTAATCCAACAGAAAAATCTATTGATCAAAGATTATATAGATCTATGATTGTATTTTGATGTATCTCACTACATCAAGACCTGACATAATTTATGTTGTTTGTGTATGTGCCATGTATCAATCAGACCCCAGGAATCTCACCTAATCATAGTCAAATGTATATTTTTAATATCTCAAAGGAAAACAGGCTCTAGGGTTATGGTATCCATATGAAAGAAATCTACTATGGGTGATTGTCAGTTTTTGGGTCCCTGATTAGTCTCATGGCAGTGTTACAACCAAACAAACAAATTTCTTAATCTCAACTGTAGAAGCTGAGTACATAGCTACATCAGCAGGATGTTCTCAAATCCTTTGGTTGCAAAACCAACTGTTGGATAAGAGGTTCAATTTTCTTAAAACTCCTATTTACATGTATAACACCAGTACTATGTTTATAAAAACTAATCATGTCCAAGATTAAAAAACAAAGCATATCGAAATTCGATATCATTTTCTCAGAGATAACTCTGAAAAATGTTTAATCATTTTGATTCAAATATCAACTGAAAAATAGTTGGCTGACCTGTTTACCAAAGCTTTCCTACCAGGAAGGTTTGAGTATCTCATTGAGTCAATTGTTCTTATTAATTATGTTGAAAACTAATTTTATCTCATGAAAATGATAAGAACCCTCCCACCTTTTCATAAATAACTGAAAAGCAAAATTGTTAGAGTTGACTGTCTAATTGTATATATTGTATGTGTGTGTGTGATATAAAGAAAAAACAAATAGAAAATTAGAAAGTTCTAAAATCAAAAGAGAAAAATATAAAATTAAAATACAATAAATATAGTTTAAGTTGTTTAATTCTTTAGGATTGATTCTGCCATTGCAATCTGTGAGTAATGATAGTACATCAGTGTAATCAGTTGCATACATCACTCGCTAATAAAGTCTGACGTGATCAGAAATGAAGTGTAGGCAAGATTATGCAATTCTACTGAAAAGGTAAATTCTTGTGATTAAACTAAATCAATTATGCGTTTGTGTGTATCCATCTTAATTCTAATGAGTGGTGTTAACTTATCCGATTGATTTCTTGTCAAGTCACAATCTCACACCTAATGTTGATATGAATACCATGAGATCTGTTTATTTCATTTATTCACTTCTCTGTTATGAGTCATCATAGACCTGAAGTGACGAGATATCCTCTATTGTAAGTCACAAATGCTTGCATTAAAGTTGGAGCCAAAGCATAATATAGCAACCTATCTTAATGAAGAAGTTAGAGAGGCAGCTGGATATGATGAAATGATTAGATTTTTGCTAAGGACTAAGTATGTGTTTGCCATGTGTGCAAGACTAGTCATTAATGCAAGATTGATTAAGAGATTTTAGAGAACAACAAAGATAGAAAGAGATGATGGAGGAAATAAAGTGATAAGAGCTTTTGTTACTAGAGACAAAATGACTGAGGTCTCTGAGGAGTCAATAAGGGTAGCACTTAGACTTAGAGAAAATGAACCTCAGGACTTAGCTGAGTATTCATTTAATGAATGTAGAGAAATCTTTATGATGATTAGTCACCTTGACAACTTCCCAAAGAAACAATTCTTTTGGGCAAGGGTGTACAATCACTGGGAGTTGATTTGTTATATATTCCAACAGTACATGTCTAAAAGAAGTATTGGAAGGAACTCATTTATAGTAGACATTGCATCTCCTATCATTACCTTAGCCAAAAATAGAAGATTCAATATGGCTAAATGGATCATGAATGGGTTTATCTTCAATCTTGAGAAAGGCAAAAGAAATAAGTACCTCATGTATCCAAGATTCTTACAGTAGATTATAAATGAAAATAATCCTGATTTGTATGTGTATAGAGAAGATGGAGATAGACTTGAACTTGAACACATGTCTGAGATTTTTTATAAGAGATAGGTTATTATCATTAGGGCACCAAATGTTCCTTTGTTTGAGTACATGAGGAATGTAGCCATGGATGAAGTTAATCCCAATGAACCACATTTTCATTTGATAGATGATATGCCTATTGATCCTAATCACTTAATTGAGGATGTAATAGAAGAAGAGGATGAAGTTGAAAGTTCTTCTAGTAGTGATCATAGTGAGGCTAATGATGATGATGCTAATGATGATAATAATCAAGGTGATGATGATCAAGGTGATGCCTTTGGAGAAAATATGGGTGATACTATGCAAGAAATGGATAGTGAAGAAAATATTTCTGATAATGTAGCTGAGGATGTTAGAGATGATGATCTTGAAACTGATACTGAAGTTAATGATGAAGGAGAAGAAGAGAATGTCGAAAATTTTCATATGACTAATGATGTTGATACAAGTGTTGATCATAATCAAACTTTTGATTTTGAGTTCATAACCACTATCTTAGCTGAGCCAATCACACAGAATGTAATGGAGGATGTTCAAATACAAGAAGAAGAAAATGAGTTTACTAAAGTGAATGAATTAGCTATTAAGCAAACTAATGATGTGTTTGTGCAAACAGAAACTAGGTTGATGATAAGATAATTGATGAGCTGAAAGCAAAGATTGTAGATCAATATGAGATAATCAAAAGACTACAAGAAGAGAATGTATTACTAAACGCAAATGATGAAAACAAAGAATTGATGATTAATGAGCTGAAGATAAAGTTAATAGATTATTTAAAGAAATAGAAAAGTTAAAAGAAAGTATGACAGAAAAGGAGAAAGAAGCAGAAGTGATTATGATTGAAAAGATGATTGAAAAAGAGTCTCAAGAATATGTTAATCTGAAGTTTTCTGGAGTTGATAAGGGTAAATTAAAAATAGATGAAGTTGAGACAATCATTGCTCCATCAAAGATTCAAAAGATTGCTCATGAAGATGATGTTGTTAAAGAAAAAGTTCAAGAACAAATAGAAGCTATGTATGATATTGATTTAGATCTACCAGATGAATGGTATGATGAAGTATTAGAAGATGAAGATGTTTGTGACTTGGTTGATTCTCGTATTGCCAATATTCAAGATGATATATACCAGTAGATTTTGAAGACAGATATAACTATCTGGTAAAGAAGAAATGTAACCAGGCATTCCTTGATGGTCTGACAGTTACTTAGATAAATGAAGAATATGAAAAGTGCATGAATGCAGAGTCATCAGCACCTGTTGATCCCAACAAGATTGTATTAGAACATGGTGAATAGGTGTTGGGATCTGGTATTTGAATGAAACACCAACTGATTAACGTGTTAAACCAAACCAAATAGTTCGGAATCCTATTTGATAGCCGATCCAATCAGTGAGAACGCACGTAGAAACAATAACATATTGAATCTAACGTCAAAAATAGATTAGGAATCGATCTACAGCATTCTATGAACTTGGAGTACAAACTTAGAGGCTTCTGGACGGCTAGGGTACGTCTGGAGTCGAAGTGAATTGAATGCTTACGTTTTTCCACGAATTAGGTGGTATTTATAGGTTAGGGTTGCTCATTCGGGCGACTGAACCATCAGCATGGTTCATTCGT
>BJCM01201443.1:0-18283 GCA_018326385.1 Flaveria bidentis | reverse complement strand
GTTGTTTGTCCGCATTAACTTTTTGTTCATCCGCATTAACATGTTGTTCATCCGCATTAACATGTTGTTCATCCGCATTAACTTTTGTTCATCCGCATTAACATGTTGTTCATCCGCATTTACTTGTTGTTCATCCGCATTAACATGTTGTTCATCCGCATTAACATGTTGTTCATCCGCATTAACTTTTGTTCATCTCATCAACTTTTGTTCATCCGCATTAACATGTTGTTCATCTGCATTAACATGTTGTTCATCTGCATTAACATGTTGTTCATCTACATTAACTTTTGTTCATCTGCATTAACTTTTGTTCATCCACATTAACTTTTGTTTATCCGCATTAACTTTTATTCATCCGTATTTCCTTTACTCATCAGCATTTCCTTTACTCATCCACATTTCCTTTACTCATCCGCATTTCTTATGTTTATCTGCATTTCTTGGGAACACTTAGGCAAATTCTAAAACTTAGGCGCATGAGACCTATTTGGGCACATGAACAGCCCCATTCACACTTAAACATCAGATTCAGTCCAAACCTCACCTATCATGTTCTAAGCTTAAATCTTACATTCTAAGCCATAGAAACACAACCATAACCACATCAAACACATACATACATACGGGTGTAAAACCCAACTTTATAAAAATGTTCATACATGCATTTCCATCCCCAAAACAATTAAAAACATGTAAAAGAGGGGTTCTAGAACTCACCTTAGCTACAAAACCTGTTTGCTACAAGTTCACCTAGAAACCCACCAAAAACACACACAACCGAGCATACACAACACACATAAGCATACAACCGAGGATGAAACCAGTTAAGAACATATTATACACATAAATTGTTACCTTGAATTCGATATTTTCAGCTCTTTTTCTTCAAAGTCCGAGAGTTTCTACTCTCCTTCACTTTCTCTCTCTAGAAATATCTGAATGAAAAGGTGTAGGCAGACAACATGGGCGGCCATCACCTTATACACCCCACTTTTTTAAACATTTTGTCCTCTTGACACTTTTAACCCCTCAACTTCAGTTAAATAGCTTTTCTTTCTTTTTCTTCGCTTAATTCCTTCATTTGAGTCTTCTACAAATAACCAGGTGTTACACCCACCCTCACCCCCATCCTCATAAGACTAAATAACCACCTCCCTAATGCCATCACAAACCATCGTCGTCACCCTCTTCTGCCTCCACCGCCCATCATCACATCATTCATCAACACCCTGATTATCATCATCAAACCATCCCATTCACCCATATCTACACCATCCTCCTCCATCGAATACAACCACCCTTCAATTAGAGCATATGCAGCATCTCCACTAGCACACCATCACCACCAACGACATACGTCACCACTATCCTCCTCCGCCGGATACAACCACCGCATCATAATCACTGACACCATAACCACCTCCACCACCGGTGAGATCAATCGATCACCATAAACATTAGATCTAATAAGTACTAGCGTGGCACCACAACCCCTCCAATTCATATTGGATTTGCTCGGAGAGGAAGGCTGAGTACAGAAAATGATTGAGGTGGCTGATAGGGTGGCGTTACAGTCTTGATGGGTCTCACTAAATTCTGATAGATATGCAGCCTTCAAACGCCACCGATAACGATCAGGTGTGACGGTGGTGAGAAGGTAGGAAAATGGTGATAGTGGTCGCAATGGTCCATGGTGGTCGAAGAGGTCAATGGTGGTGATATGATAGATTGTGGAAATAAAGATGGTGGTTAGTTGTAGGTGGTGGGTTAACAACGGTGGTGGGTTGCAGGTGATGGTGGTGGGTTGCCGGTGGTTATGATAGGTAGATGGTGCACGTGTGTGTGTGTGTATATATATAATTGTTTAATTAAAGGAAAGTTGGACCCATATAAATTAATTTATATTTTATATATTTTGCTTTTTAATTAAAAGGTAAATAAGTCTTTTGGTATTAGTTAACTGAGAAAATTAACATAAGTTAGTGTAAAGGACCAATCGTGTTACGATTTGATAAACAGTTGGGACCAAACCTGTAATTTCTTAAAAGTTAGAACAAATAATGCAATATAGGCAAAGCAAAGGGACCAATAGTGTAAATAACTTAAACTAATAATACAATTGTTTTATTTTCTTTAACTATTATGTATATATAATTTTTTATTTCTCTATATTATTAGTAATAATATTGAATAATAATAATAATATTACTCATACCATCTTCAAATTAAAAATATATATAACTTAATAAATTAAAACTTGTTTTTTTATTAAAAACACACTTTTAATAATAAAAGTTTTATAAAATACAGAATACAACGAACTTTTTTTAAAAAAATTATTTTTATTAAAACAAAATATTTCAAAACCACACTTTTTTATAAAATAAAAGTTTAAGAAAAATACATTATTGTTTATTAATTAAAGTATCTATTTATACATAATTATAGTTATGTTTTATCTTTAAGCCTGGTTTTATAAATTATAATTTTTTATTACTAATTATTTAATATTTTATGTATTCAACCCGTGTAATACACGACGTACTAACCTAATGGTATATTAAAACACAAATGACCATCCTATCTACATGCACTTTAGTGCAAGCTTCCATTGTATTTTTATATAAGTGGAATGAAAAACAAAATAAAGTTACTCTACACACGACATACTATTTTAATATAATATATGTATATACTTATATGTATGCTACTATATGATACATATTAAGTATAAGATGATAATTTCATTCAAAGTAGAAGACACTTATATAACATTTTAAACATAGAGTACAAGCGTCTTATGCAATAGTTTCATTTTTTCTATCATTTGATTAACTTCTTATAATTATTGTATAATTAATACACATTATTAATACATTTTTTAATAATATGATATTATTTAATTTTCCTTAAATTATATTTTTATTTATAATAATATAAATTGATATTTAAATTTATAATTACTAATGATATTTTTATAACTGAATACAATTTAAATTAAGTATTATTTTATTTAAATACTTATAGCTATGCTACTATATAATACATCTTTTTAATAGAGATGTAATTTTGCCAACCATATAAGTTTTAAAGCAACATGTACGAAGTAATACAAAACATTTAACAGGGTTAGAATAGAAAATTAATTAAGATTTTAAGACACTTTAGGGGTATTATAGTAAATTTATCAATTAAATTTTTATACCTTGATATTTTTTGTCATTGTTTGTTTTATATATTTAATAAACATTATTAATACATTGTTTAATTATATGATATTATTTAATTCACTACATTAAATTTTATTTTATGTATGATACTATATATTGTTTTACTTAAATATTTAAGTATATAACTTATACATATCTACATATTTATAATAACTATCATACTAATATTTTTCTAGAGGCATATTGTGAGTATAATAATTTCAATATTAATCAATATCTTCTATAATAGAAGTAAAAGGAGGATAAAATGATAATTTTACATATGTATTAAGAGACTCATATGAAAAGTAATGCATAAATTTCAAAAAATTAATCATTATATTCTATTTATGCATTTACAATAAAGTATAACATATGATACTTATACTAAAGCATATACACGTGATAAAAAAACCACCATTTACTTTCATTGACGTTCATTCATTGAGATTGAACACTAATCCCTATTTTTCCCTTGTCGGTTGTTAACAGCTTAATAACAATCAAAATGGTAATTTGTGGGCCTATTCTTCATCGGATACGAGAGTAGGAAGAGTGGGGACAATTTCTCTATTAATTTTCTCCGGTCTATTCAAATCATCATCGGAAATTACATCCGATAATCATAAAACTCTAACCTATATTAATAAAACAAACCCCCCTAAAATCTAGGTAATAAATAATTTTCTACAGTAAATATCATCCATGCTTTCACCAATCTTGTTGAAATAATATAGTTGATTTAAATACTTTTGTAATATACGTAATTGTTTTCTTTCATTCAACTTTTTAAAAATTTATATTTTAATTTTTTAATTTATGTCATAACACACCGAGTCGATACTAACTAAAATCGAATTCCTAAAAAATCGCCCAACAACCGTATTATCACAACCGTTGGGCATTTCCACTTGTAATATATAATGTGTTCAAGTTTAATACTAAAACACACCAAAGTCTTTAAGCATGATATTGATAACATTTCTACTAACACTAGTAATTTTTATGACAGTAGAAACTACTACTATGAGTAATTAAATTGGTCAAACACATCATAAAATATCGAAGTTGTGGATAAAAGAAAGTATAATCTTCCATACGGGAGGTTTTGGGTTTAAATCTCAATCTTAGCAAAAATAGTAAGGGTTGAAATAATGGTTTTTTTTCTCATTTGATTGTGGTTTTTCTCTTAAGGGATTTGGGGTGTAGTCACAGCTGGAAAACGAATAGTTGGTCCCAATTAAAATAAAAACTATCCTCCAAAACCGATCATACATTTGCTCGTTAAAAATCATAATTATAAAAAAATAAATACAATATATCGTCAAAGCTAACAAAAAAAGGTAGCTTGATATTAAATAGTATTCATGCTTTATTATGTTGTTATTATGTTGTATTTCATTTTCAGACACTTAAGTTTAAGTTTTTTTATTTAATGTGGTCAGTTTCTAAAGAACATTAGTAGCAAACTGCAAATGGGATGTCTCAAAAGAATTTAATAAGTAAACAAGTACCGAACTGATACGCAAACAAGACCTTGTCTTAACTTAAATGCATGTTCTTCACGAAACCTACTTATTAGGGGAAATCCTAAAATGGTAATTTTTCTTAACAAAAACACCTACCAACCGTTATCTTTAACTAGGGGTGACACTTCTTTACGCAATTTGAAATACAACCAAATACGAGATAAATAAAACAAGTTTTGGATTGGCTTACGCAAACCGCTTATCAAGTTGGTCAACTGTAAACACGATTTGTTTAATAAAAAACACACTCTATTTAATAAGGATGTTGTCCTCTTAAACCATGTAAAAACTTTAAGATATTAGAAATGAAAATTGTTAAAATTTAGAGTTAAATATATTGATTTTTATATTATTTCTCTAACTACTAACTATATAATTAAAATTAATTTTCCCTTTTAGACTCTTTCATCAACTTATCACTTTCAACAATTTTATATTATAAGTTTTAAATACCCACTCTTCAATGTTTTTTATTCGCTTTTTTCAACCTCGAGCTAAATAAGCAAAGTTTGGTAATTAAAACTGAAAGATAAAAAAAATAAAAGGAAACAATCTAAAAAAAACTTTCATGTCCATCAAAGTAAATGATTGTTTAAATTACTATTATGTCACCGCGTAAACTCAATTTCATAAATGAATATGAATTGGGTTGACCCGAAACATGAAACGTTATAATTGTGTTTGTTATGATATGTCACAAATAAGTATAGAAGTACGTTTAAAATTGAAAAATCAACCAATTAACTTGAAACGCATTAGCTCGAAACGAATGACACCACTATATTTAATATTTAAATTACAAGGCAGTTAACTTAAGGATAAGTTTTAAGTCTTACCTAAAACAAACCGACCCATATTTATAGGATTCTTCGACATCACAAAATTGGTTTTAACTTTATTAAAATAAATAAATAGATATATTCAGTAAAATTTTATTTATGTTATAGACAATCTGGAAGACTGAATCCGATGAAAACACAGTATATCCGAAATACAAAGACTCCTATCAATAAGATCTGTTTAAAAAACGTAACTTTATTCGAATTAAAACAAATACAATCCTATTTTTAGACTGGTAAAAACGGTCAAACCTACTCCTCCATGATCGAATAATAAATTCAGCTACTTGCTCATCCGATTACAAAGTCAAATGAATCAATGATATGATCTTGCTGTCATGCTTTGAATTGGATTTCCTTTTAACTTCTCTACCACTTCATGTTTTTCAATCATAAAGATTCACACATGGGTCTGCAATTACTCCTCATACTCTTCATCCATCTTTGGTTTTCAGCAGCACAAAACGATGATGGTAAGTTCAACACTGTTCTATTGATCTTACAAACGTCAAATCCAACTCATATAATCTTTAGAAAACTGATGGAAGATGTTTCAACTACTACGAAATTCATCAACTCTTTGGTAGCTTACTTATTTACTTATAAACATCTTGTTATTTGTATGATTATGTTGATGATGATGATGATGATGATGCAGCTACATATCTGCGAGCTCTCAAGGATGCTTGGCAGAACACACCACCCAATTGGGACGATAACTCTGACCCGTGTGGCGGTTGGGACGGGATCACCTGCACAAACTCTCGTGTCACCTCCATGTGAGTTCTTCCTCCATTGATGTTCATATTCAAGCTTGTATAAAGATTTGAATTTTATGTTTTTTCAGAACTTTGGCAAGCATGGGTTTGACTGGTTCCCTCACCGGAGATATAGGACAGTTGACAGAGCTGCGGATTCTGTAAGTTTTTCGATCAAATTGTAGTTTCTGTAGGTGTCTTTGAAGAAGAGTTATGTTTGTTTTGTTTTGTGTATGCAGAGATCTATCTTACAACAAAGGTTTGACCGGGTCTCTGACTCCAGCAATTGGGAATTTGAACAAGTTAACAAATTTGTGAGTACTTTTTGCGGTTTTTTTAAAGTCGAATTCGCTATGGGTTATAAGGAGTTTAGATTGATTTATGTTGGTGCTTGGTTGTCAGGATCCTGGTTAGCTGTGGTTTCAGTGGTCCACTTCCAGACACCCTTGGAAATCTGGAAAGCCTCATCTTTATGTGAGTACCTGATCTTCTTCCTCCAAATGATTTGTCGAATTCCTGTTTTTTAGCGGTGGCAATTTCAACCTATCTAAATGTGAACGGGTTGATTTGAATTATATTCTTGAAATATAAATTTTAGACATCAAACGGAAAATAAAAAAATGAAGGAAACAAGAAACGGGTCAAAGCATCTAACCACGTAAAATGCATTTTTGATGCTTAAGACCTTCTGAATCATTTTACTAAAAAGCAGTATTCTATTGATATATGACTTTTGTAATCCCATTTATGGAAATTTTAAAACTCAACTCCTAAAATGACCCGTTTGAGACACGTGAGACAAATTCAGCATCCTTCTATCCGATTGAGAGATATTGGATTCACCATCTCAAATACCACCAATGTGTTTAGGGGCATTTGTTGTGGCTGGAAGAACAACTACTTATATGTGCCTGGTTGGGAGTAAATTTAGGATGAGTGACGTCCATATTGGCTGGTATGAGGGGCACAATGTTACACCTTTAGTCTGAAACTCAATTTTTGATGAGTGGTCAGCTTATAACGTAAAAAGACTTCGTATTTGTGCTTGCATGTTGTCATTAATTTACTGATTACTTAACGTTCTGGACTGCGTAGGTCTTTGAATTCAAATGGTTTCACCGGACGCATTCCACCTTCCATTGGTAATATCGAAAATCTTTACTGGTTGGATCTAGCTGATAACCGCCTCACTGGAAGCATACCAGTTTCTAATGGGAGGACTACTGGTCTTGATATGCTGATTCATGCAAAACATTTGTATGTTTATTCTTTTCCGACGTAAAATCACCAACCACATATGTTTTCTTAGGATCTACTCATTTATGCTTGTATTTTGTCAATTTTCAGCCACTTTGGAAGGAACATGCTCTCGGGTCCTATCCCACAACGTCTCTTTAGCTCCAATATGACACTGATTCATCTGTATAATTCACTGTACTAAACAAACATCTTGAAAACAGAATGAACACACAAAATCACACTTACCTTTTTCCTTGTTTATCTGATCAGTCTGTTTGAAAACAACCAGCTTACAGGCCCCATTCCTAGCACACTCGGGCTAGTCAAATCATTAGAAGTTGTGTGAGTACCTATGACAATCTCATTTCAAAACACTCCAATTAAGTGTAACTAATGCTGCTTTTCATGTGATATCAGACGTCTTGATAAGAACTTTTTAACTGGGAATGTCCCTTCAAACATAAACAACCTCACCGCCGTATTTGAAATGTAAGTTTTATAACAACTTTATATTTTTTTCAGTTTATTTGATCCAGTTAATGTTCATCTTTTGATGAGTTTGCTCACAGGTTCCTCTCAAACAATCAACTGAGTGGCCCAGTGCCTGATTTGACTGGTTTGAATGTCCTCAACTATCTGTAAGTAGTAATATTTTATTTTTCAAAACCAACTTATTCTTGATCACATACATTAATCTATCTAATTTCTGATTTCACAATGTCATTCCAGGGACCTAAGCAACAATACTTTTGATCCGTCAGACGTTCCTTCTTGGTTTACAACTTTACAGTCTTTGACCACCCTGTAGATCTCTCTAACCGTTTTTCATATATCAATTTTTTTTAATCATAATGGCTGATTTTTTACATCTTTAAAATTTTGGCAGTAAGATGCATCGTACCAGCCTTATAGGACGGTTGCCTGCTGCCCTTTTCAGCATACCTCAGTTACAGAATGTGTGAGTTTAGATTTTGTTAATTTTAAAGCTATATTACTTTCTGAAAAACTGCTGATTTGAAACACCTTTTTCATCAGTGATTTAAGTAACAATAGACTCAATGGAACTTTGGATATCGGCTTGAGCCATAGCAACCAACTACAACTGGTAAATCTGCAGAATAACCAAATTGGCGATTTCAGGCAAAGGAACCAATACAGTATAGAATTAATGTGAGTTTCCTCATTAAATGTTATGTTTTACTGGAAACCATGAGAACAACATAAATCCTTGATGTAGTGCATATAGTAAAGATAGGCAGTTACATAACCACCTTATGATGTGTGTTTATGTGGTTCTCTACTTAAAGTTGCCATGCATTGAACTTTCTTCCACACATATTATGTACATATATTTTGATATCATATTTGAGTACCTGAAGAAAATCTCTCGTGTTGTTTCACCGTTAATAAACTAAACCGCGTCTCTGTATGATTTGTGTGCAGACTAGTAGGAAATCCAATATGTATGGAGACGGGCGTTACGGATAGATTTTGCTCCCTACCTACAAATACTAGTACTTCATACTTGACACCACCCAACAACTGTGTGCCTACACCCTGCAGCAATTCAGATCAAGTTTCAAGTCCAAATTGTATATGTGCATATCCCTACACTGGCAACCTTTTCTTCCGAGCTCCTTCCTTCTCTGATCTTGGAAATTCCACTGTTTACGAATCTCTGCGTAATGCCATGATCAACTCTTTCCGGAGGTCTCAACTGCCAGTTGATTCAGTTTCACTCAGGGATCCTACAAAAAATTTGGATGATTACCTTGTGATCAAACTACTGGTTTTCCCATCTGGAGATGAAAGGTTCAATAGGACTGGGATTCTTGGCCTTGGGTTCTCACTTAGTAACCAAACATTCAAGCCTCCTGCAGCCTTTGGGACCTACTTTTTCATTGGTGAAAACTATGACTTCTTGCTAGGTAATATATTGTTTTCCTTCAAATCTGTATCAAGCACTTGGTGATAGTCCCGACCCGTTACTATTAACGATTTGGGTCATGTTGTACAAATAATAAGTAAAACAATGAAATGGGTAGCTAGTCATCTGAAATTAACAAGTAAAACATTCTAAATTATTATATTCAGAAAGTGAGGCTATCAATAGTTCTTTTTACATAATTGTGAGAAACTTGTGAAAAACTGTCTGGAAAAACTCACAGGACTGCACCAATACCTTACTCATCTGTGATAAAGGGCAGTTATGGTGGGTGGGTGGGCTTCATGGGGTTTAAGGCAGGAAACCGAATGTATTCTAATTTGAGTCTTCTTATGAAATTCTTAACTAATTTATCTTTTGAAATCTTATTTTACACATTAAATAGCTGTAATGAATTTGGACAAAAGATATTTAATGCCAGTAGACTTGATTTGCCATGTACAATAATTTTTAAACTGTTTGGCCCATTACCCAACCGGCCAATTCCACCTCACTTTACACTTGAGGTAGCAAGTTAATCATTGCACCATATGTCGTTGTCATGTCACAGGAGGAGCATCAGGGGGAGGACACAAGTCATCCAACAGTACTGGTGTAATTGTCGGAGCGGTTGTTGGTGGTTGTGTGCTTGTGCCACTACTAGTACTTGCAGGAATTTACGCTCTTCGTCAAAAAAAACGAGCTGAAAAGGCGACCCATGAGAGCAGCCCTTTTGGTATAATCTTCCATGATTTTTTTTACTCTTTAACTGTTTGAATATATAATTTGATTTCTAATCATTTTTGTGTCATACTTGTAGAATTATGGGATACAACCGGTGGAAGTGGTGCCGTCCCCCAGTTAAAAGGAGCAAAAGCTTTCTCTTTTGAGGAGCTTAACAGATACACAAACAATTTTTCAGAACTGAACAATATAGGAACCGGTGGATATGGAGCGGTAAGTGTGCACATGTCTATGCATATATAGGCGGGTTGGCTAACTACTCAAAGTGTGTTGCAGTCAAAATGGATTATATTTTTATCTAAGAGCTCTTTTTGGCATTAAAAGAATAACTGTATCTGATTTTCTACCCAGTTCAATTGTTGCTATTGTTTTATATTTAATCCATTACAGATGAAACATAACATAAATTTACCTTTTGTATAAGTAAATGGGTCAAATTGCACAAAGATCAATTAATATAATTAAGTTGGGTCTTTGTTACATAATGAAATAATGATATTGTTTTGTGTAGGTATACAGAGGTACTCTACCAAATGGGCAGCTAGTTGCCATCAAAAGGGCTAAACAAGGATCAACTCAGGGGGGACTTGAATTCAAAACCGAGATTGAACTTCTTTCAAGAGTTCATCATAAAAATCTCGTTAGTCTTGTAGGCTTTTGTTTTGATCAAGGTGAACAGATGTTGGTGTATGAGTATATCGTGAATGGTACAGTCAAAGATAGTCTTTCAGGTAAATTTATTGTTTCACATGAAAATAACCATCATCTACATATACATTTTCAATTCAGAGAGTCATGATCAATGCAGGGAGATCTGGAATCAGGCTGGATTGGATAAGAAGACTACGAATAGCACTAGGAGCAGCAAAAGGGTTACAGTACTTGCATGATCTTGCTGATCCTCCAATCATACATAGAGATGTCAAAACAAATAATATCTTATTAGACGAACGCTTAGTTGCAAAGGTGGCGGATTTCGGTCTATCTAAATCATTAGGTGATGCTAATAGGACTCATGTTACAACTCAAGTCAAAGGGACAATGGTTAGTATATGTTTATGATTATCTAATTATATAGCCAGGTACTATTTTTAAAATTCCATTTGGTTTAATATAGGGCTACATGGACCCTGAGTACTACATGACGCAACAACTGACAGAAAAAAGTGATGTGTATAGCTTTGGAGTGGTGTTGTTGGAGCTAATAACAGCAAGAAACCCAATCGAGAAAGGGAAATACATTGTGAGAGAAGTGAAACAAGCCATGGACACAAGTAAAGAGCTATACAACCTGCACGAGGTCCTTGACCCAACCATAGGTTTGACCACCCAACTAAAAGGCTTGGAAAGATTTGTAGACGTGGCATTGCGGTGTGTTGAAGAAACAGGAGATAAAAGACCAACGATGAGTGATGTTGTGAAAGAAATTGAGAGCATTATGGAACTCGCGGGCCTTAACCCGAATGCTGAGTCTGCATCAAATTCAACCGATTATCCAAGCAAGGGAAGTGAGCACCCTTATAGTAATGACAGCCTTTTTGCTTATAGTGGTGACCAATTCCCTACAAAGTTAGATCCCAAGTAGCAATATCTACCACAAAAACTAGATAGAAGACTTGTTGATTTTCGAATTGTTTTCTTTTATAATTTTTTAATCTTTTATTTATGTAAATGAGAACTACCAAATATGAGATTTGACGTGTGAGCTTTTTATAAATTTATTTTAAAGTTGTTTATATATTGTAAAAACACCATGTGAAGTTATTGACGTATTGAAGTTTTTATTATCAGGATATAATTGGGTTGTTTATGTAAAGATTATATCTTGAATTCATCAATGATATCGTAAGATGATAAAAAAACTGAATAATATTATTGAATTGTTAGATTACAATACAATATATAAAGATCACAGGTAACCTTAGAAAGCTAACCGACCCGTGAGCTTATACTAATAAACCCTAATATGTAATACTCTCTTGCAATCATAATGAAAGTAATCGGACGCTAAAACTAAAAAACATAAAAAAAACTAAAAATAATAAGATAAAAATGCTTCGATCGACTTGATTTTCAAAACGTTTTTCAACAAATTAATATCATGCTTGATGTTGCCATCCATATTCTAGTTTATTGTGTTATCATATTTTGCTTGATACTTCATGGTTCTTGATTCCCGAAATGATAAGTTGAGAACTAACGATCGTAGTTTTTGGCGATATGTTGAGGTTAGTAGCCGTTGGTATTTGGATCTGAAGATCAAAAGATGAAATCCATAGGAATAAAAAGAAAAGGAAAGCAAGCCGACGATCGTGATTAACGGCGGTCTTTTGAATCCGTAAATCAAAAGATAAGATCCATAAATATATAAAGGAAAAAAAACTAATCAAGCCATAGTTTGAGACTGTGGGACGTTAACCAGGTTCTTCATGTGGCTAAAACAACGATAAATTAGAAAGAAATAAAAAGAAAAGGAAGCCAAGTCTACAATTTAGGAGCCTTAATCCAGGAATGAACCAAGATAGTGGATATTAGGTTTCAATCTTCAATCGATTATAAAGCTTCATTCAACTTGAACAAGAAAATTGAAAAGAATCAAAACAGGAAACAAGGTGGGACAGGACGGTGACGTTGGCGGCACACCGCCCTGTCTAGGGTTTGAACTCGGTGGCGACAACTACGGTTCGTATGTCTTTGTGGTGGCATAGTGGAGAAGAAAAAGGTAACCAGAATCCTAAGGCTCTGATAGCATGTAAGATGATAAAAACTGAATAATTTTATTGAATAGTTAGGTTACATTAGAGGTGTACAAAAAACCATAATAACTTAACTAGGCTCGTGTGCATATACTAATAGACCTTAATATCTAATAGATACAAAATCATTTTTGTACCAATTAAAGAACCTTGTAATTGATCGTAATGATAACACTAATGGTTAGTTGCAACTACTTGCTCAACTTATGAGACATTTAAATGAAAGAGTTCAAAGGATCTTTTGTAACTCATTAACACAACAACTTTGACCGGAAGGCAAAACAACCGATGAATATTTGCAACTGATCAAGTCTTCAGTGATTTACAAAAAGATGTTGATAGGTCAAGTTATAGGTTATAGGCCATCAATAATTTAGACATAGGTTTTTATTATTTTAATAGATCATAGTGGGTAATTTAGTATCATTTTCTTTACGTGCAATGGTTGTTTTTTCTATTTAATGTAAGTATTACAATGAATGAAAAGAAGAGAGTGAAAATAGAGAACAAAGTGTGTTAAAATAGTAAACTTTCCATGAATTCAGAGTGTATTGTGGGGCGAACCAGTAAAAGGTAAATATAACTAATCGGTTGTTACCAACCACAAAAAACTATTAAATTGATTACTTCCACTAATTAGTTGTGACCTAAAATTACTCGGTACCCCTTTACTCATGTTGATAAATAGGTACAACATTTGTTACATAATGTTAGATGTCGCCATCAAAAATACTGCAAGGATTAAATATAAAGATTGATGCAACCCAAACACCCAAAGTCTCTCTTGCATGCATGCACAAGTGTACTGAAGTAGAATATTTTTTAAGTTTTACACCAGCATTAGAAAATACACAAAGTGTGAAATCTTCCTATCCAAGACCAATATCTTCCGAAGCCAAAGATGAAGTCTTCCGAAGCTTCAAAGACAAAGTCTTCCGAAGTTTCAAAGACAAAGTCTTCCGAAGCCAACACTTGAAGACAAATTTCTTCTGAAGACTTTTGAACACATGCTTTATCTGATGTAATTTTTATAAAGCTGGACCCCTTTTCACTACGACTTTGTAATATCACCAACTGTCATAAGTTGATGAAAAGGTCCATGCTTTTGATAACTATACATTGAGGTCTTGAGTATGTAACTTTCTACTTTATGTACTTTATCCTTTTTATAATATATTAGGATGTGAGTTATGATATGTCATAATTGCCTTTTGACTCTACATTTGATTTTGTTTGTTGTCTAGTCAATTGTATCTAGTTGGCCTTCAAAGTATGGTCGACTGTAGGATGTAGTATATGTATCTCAAGTACTAGTAACTTTTTGATATGTTTTGTAACATTTGTAATAGAACTTGAAAAAATAATATACTGCAATCTTGAAAACCAACTATTTGTGTGTTTTGCTATCTTGTTCCGTCTCACATTTACTTGTGTTCTTAGTATCATTACAAAAGGTTAACCAGTTTCCTATTTGATTTGTTAACTATTCTTAGCAACTCTCCTCATTTGTGTTGTTGTGTTGTAAGTGCATACCCTTCACCGGTCCTGATCAGAGCATTCCAGGCTCTTGATATAAGATCTCACCATCTTAAGATCCCTCACACACACAAAATAATTAACATCTCAAATGGTAGCCATTTCCAAATCTGACATGAAAACTGAAACCATGACAAAGTCCCCACTGATCACTCTTGATGATTTTGACACCTAGTGCCAAAGAATGGAAGGCTTTATCAGGTCTCTAGACTTAAGAATGTGAGAGTCTATTGAAAATAGACCTTACATACCAAGCACCTCTTCTACAACTGGAGGTGGTATGATCCCCAAGGTTGTGACCGACTACTCAGATGAAGATAGAAAGAGAGTAGAGATTGACCAGAAGGCCATGACAGCCCTTTAGACTGCTCTTCCAAACTCTGTATACAGCAGTTTCAAGAAATACAAAACAGCTAAAACATTTGTGGGATGCATTGAAACTAATGTATGAGGGTTCCACTGAAGCCAAGGAGAACAAGAAGGATCTCCTAAAGCAGCAATTTGAAAATTTCACCTTTAAAGCAGGTGAGACCATGACTCAACAATACTTCAGGTATGTTGAGATTGTGGATACCTTAGTGGATGGTGGAGTACTACTATGTTGTTATCAAGAGAACTGAGAACCTGAAGATTCTCACTTTGACATAGTTGTATGGGATTCTCAGTGGCTACCAGATAGAGATGAACATGTAAGGTTCATCGAGAAACTCCAGCAATCAAATAGGTTCAGCCCTTCATGTGGTTAAAAGGGATAGCATAGAATCCCAACATCATCTCATATGCTACCCTGACAACTCACAAAAGTGCCCTTTCACCTTCCCTGAGACACCAAGGGAGAACTATACTCAAGGAAGCCCATTCCAAGAGACAAGTTCTTCTCAAGCCTTTGTGTTTTCTAATGAAAGTTGTGGCAGCTTTCTATTCACCCTTGAAGATTTGGATTGTATCTATCTAGATGATCTGGAGTATATGGAGATAGTCCAGCAAATGGCTCTTCCCAATCACAGAGCCAAGAAGTTCTACAAGCGAACAGGAAGAAAGTTTCCCAATAATACAGCCAGTGGAAAGTTTGGACTGGAACAAAAGCAAAGTCAAATGTTACAACTATAACTTGATGGGCCATTTTGCCAGGAAATGCAAGGCACCAAGAACAAATAGTGGCCAAGCACAATCTAGACCAAACTACACTGATAAAGCTATCTAGAATGAGAAGCCAAAGCAGCAAGCTGCAGTTGCTATTGAAGAAATGAGGATTTGAGTAGAGCTTTCAGGTGGAAGATGTATCTCCAAACCAGGAATTGATGGCTGACCATGATGAAGCAAAGGTATTGGAACATCTTTGTACTCTGAATGTATTGAAAAAGTCGACAGATACAGGTCCTACAACTTAGAAATGAGATATGATCTTGAGTCCTTAAACATCTTAAAAGCTCATTTTAGAAATGCTAAATGTGACTATAAGCTAAAGATAGAAGACTTAGAGAAAACCATTTCAGCTCTAAAACATGAGCACACCAATTATAGGACTCAGATCAAGGATCTCATAACTAAGTTGACTGAATGTCAGGCTGAGCTTATGATCAACAAGGCCAGGGCAGAAAAACGTGTTCTTGAAGAAGAGACCTTCAAGAACATGATATCCTCATCCCTGCATGCCACAATATGTTATCAAAATAAGCAGGGATTGGGATCTAGTGAGATAGCTCCTCCACACAAAATCTTGTCTGTAAGATCACCTAGGTGTGGAACTTGTGAAGATGAGCTTTCTTTGATAGACCCTTTGAGTGAAGAGGATAAAGAAGTGATAGTGAAGAATTCCTCTGAGAAGAGTGAAGAGGAGGATTCTAAGAAGGGCCACTATCCTTCTGAGGAGAAAAGAAAGACTATGATGACCAAGTCTATAAGGAAGAATTTGATCAGAAAGAGCAAGAGAAAAGCTAGGAAGGCTCAAGAGATCGAGGCCGCTTTTGATTCTAGGCATAAACAAGTTTTTATCTCTGCAGGGTTTGAAGTGGTGAAGACTGAAGACATCAACCTAAACTCTTCTACCAAGAGTTCTGGTTCATGTTCAAATCATCTCAACACGAAGAAGAAAGCTGATTTGTTATGTACCATTGCTACACAGTCTGGACCATCCAACTCTAAGAACAGTTCTCAACCCAAAAGGATTGTCTCAGCATCTGCAAAGATGAAGGTGGAGAAGGGATGTTATCAAAATTAGCCTTGTTCTCAAAAGAAGGCTCTTTGGAAGAAAAAGGTGGAATGTTTATGTGTGAAAGTACCTCTTATCTTGCTAAGGATTGTCCATACAATCCAAGAGGTACTCTCCATATGACCAGAAAAGAGACTTCTAAGAGCTCCAAGAAGAATTCTGCTTCGGAAGGAAAATCTATTTCCTTTGGAAGCTCCAAAACAAAGAAGAAGGCAAGTGGAAAGTTGCCTTCGGAAGAAAATTTGGTCTCGGAAGAAAGGAATACTTCCGAAGCACTAAAGTTTGCTGCAGTATTTGCATAATCTTCCAAAGGTCGAGTCATCAAAACTTCTGAAATCTCAAAAGCTTCAGAAGTGTTCAAGGTCAAGTCCAAACTTCCAAAGGTGGTGTGGAAGTCAAAGAAAGACCAATGACTAAATGTTCTCCATCAACAACATCACAAGATCCTCAAAGCACAACTATAGGATATGTTACTGTTACATTACCTTCTACTTCTTTTGTTAAGCCCAAGACCATCAAGGCTTGGGTTTCCAGATGTAATTAATCATTTTTTTAGCAGGAACTACTCAAGACAAACAAGAATGTCTAGAACATTGATAGTGGTTGTTCTAGGCACATGACATACAATAGGTCACTACTCAAGAACTTTGAAAGAATTGATGGAGGGCCAGTTGCTTTTGGAGGAGATGAAGGTGGTTACATTTCTAGAAGGGGCAAGGTCATAAATAGTAAGCTCGGTATTGAAAAGGTAAACTTTGTCAAGGAGCTTGGGTACAATCTTCTAAGTGTATCCCAATTTTGTGATCAGAGTTATAACATGCTCTTTACTGAGCATGAGTGCATTATTCTCAAGCCCGGGGTGGTCATTCCTCATGAGCATATCTTGCTCAGAGCCCCCAAGAAAGGGAACATATACAAGATGGACTTGCAAGAGACATCTCTCTCTGCAGAAGTTTCATGCTTTCTATCTATAGCAAATAGTGATGAGTCTTTCCTATGGCATAAAAGAATGTGCCATGTAAACTTTAAGAACATGAATAAACTTATTAAAAATTATTTGGTAACTGGAATGCCAAAGAAAGAGTTTACAAGTGATGATCATTGTGTTGCATGCCTGAAAGGGAAGCGACATAAGGTATCTCATAAGCCTAAGCAAAGAAACTCCATCACTACACCCCTACACTTATTACATATGGATCTCTTTGGCCCCATCGGTGTAGCGAGTCTAGGAAGGACCTCTTATTGTTTGGTGATCACAAATAATTTTATAAGATTCACTTGGGTCTTTTTCCTTAGATCTAAGGATGAAACTACTGAGATTCTGAAGAATTTCATCTTAAAGATTGAGAATCAATGTGATCACAAGGTCAAAACCATAAGATATGATCAGGGAACTGAATTCAAGAACCAAATCCTTGATATATTTTGTGATGAAAAGGGTATTACAAGACAATACAGTGCTCCCAGGACTCCTCAACAAAATGGTGTTGCTGAGAGGAGAAACAAGACACTGATTGAAGCTGCAAGAACCATA
>BJCM01201436.1:0-15728 GCA_018326385.1 Flaveria bidentis | reverse complement strand
CTGGTCAGGGCTATCGCTCCACCTTTTCCATCAAACTCTTTCGGTTTGCAGGCCACAAACTCCTTGTACGAACACCCCCTTCTAGTATTAACAACCCCCATCTCATTACCGGCTGTTCCACCATTCCCGGTCTCCTGATAACTCTTGTTCCCAGTCGGGTTTCCATTTCCCACTTCAGTTTTGATCCTACCTTGACCTATTTCTCCATTATCCTCATTATCATTGCCACCATCCCCGTGGGGGTGGTGATTCTGAAGAGCATCGCTCACTTGGGCCACGATAGTCGGAATCAGTGCGGCCAGCTGTTGAGCGATCAGAGCTGCCATATCAGTGTTTCCTGTTCCCTGATTGTTACTGGTAGGGCCATCACTTGTTCTTGGTGCTCTACCTCTGCCTCTGCCTCTGCCCCTCGGGGCTTCACTTCCGCCATTGTTGCTATGGGTAACTCTTCGAGGCGGCATTTTCTAATCACAAAAGTAGTAAACACATAAGATTTAACCATTACAAAGTATATTATCCATACCACTCATCAAAGTCCAGCATTCCAAGTTAATATCACACTTATTGTTACCACACATCACATACAAGTTGTGTAGTTCTCACACAATGAATTGGTAACGTTTCAACTGTAATCCATCATAATAATTGCAAATCCATGCATATAATCACGTTTAGTCTAGCGAAGGTTGTCTATCTCCTCCCCTTTCGAGGTTTCAAACATAACCTCCTCAGGGTAAATCTCAATGTCCAAGGTCAAGCGCAATAGCATGATCTATGAATATCTCTTCGGGTTTAACACTCGGGTTTGATAAAACAACTCGACGCGCAGAGGGAATGGAAGATCCGGTAGAAGCATCCCATAAGGAGTGAGCATAAGGGCTCCCTCACAGGGTGAAAAGATCACAAGGCAGATAGATAAAGGAACAAGTAATGAGAAACATGTATGAGATATAAAATGCACACAACCCTGGCATGCTAATCTACATGAAGGTTCCTAGCTTATAGTCTAGGTCAAGTGTATTGCCTAATTCTCTATAACCAATGGCTCTGATACCAGTCTGTCACACCCCCACTAAGAGGGGAAACACGGGGATCTAACGAGATGGGATCGTCATAACACATGGTACACAATAGAGTTGCAATATAATAAATGATAACAAGCGTGTCATGACGACACCTGACAACAAGGGGGCTTGTGTCGTGTTTAGTCAATATTCACGACAAAATAGCCATAAGAATAAACATGATATATGATTCACATAAACAAAGAAGTTAACATTGTAATGCATTTCCCACAACCCGGGAACAAGTGTCAAAAGAATAATGTTGTTTAACAGACTACAACAATTGTTTCCAAAATGTATGTTTGTCAAGTATGTCTAGTCTCAAAAATGCATCCTAGGGTCTCCACTAAGGCAACACACCTAGATATTCAATTAGCATTGTCACCTGAAAAGATATGCTCAAAATGGTCAACAAAATTGTTGGTGAGCTCGCATGTTTAAATTATAAATAAGTAATTGATGTTGTATAGTAATTGTTGTGGAATACAATGAATACAATTATAAGTAAGCAAAATCACATGACATGAGCTTTACAACCAAACCTAACGACGTACACACAGAATCTTGTCGGAATATATTCACCCAAGGCCCGTTCCTGGCTTCTGTTTGTACTAACTAGTATACCAACAAACAAGGGTGGAGGTGTCAACCCAGTAGTACTACCAATACCTATCCGTCGGTTCTAATACCAGGATTAAATGGTTGTAAAGAAAGTACCACACAGTGAACTCAAGCATGTATCAGATAAGTACTCACAAAACAATAACACGTTGATTCCAAGTATGTAAATTGTATGTAAGTTGTACAACATAATAAAAATGGGTGAGCATACCTTTCCCCCAAGTTTGTAAATGATTGAAAAGTTGTATAAGCATAAAAAGGGGCCACGAAACTCACTTGTTAAGTGGTAAGTATGAATGATCAAAGTTTCCCAAATGTTGTATGCAATGAACGGTCAAACACCTATTGATAGTTATTGTTAAGCATTAATGATATGTATAAAGTAAATAGTAATGTTCAGTCAGTTCGGGTTGTATTGGTTCGGTCGCGTGTAATACACACAAGCAGACACACGTATTAGATCTTATGTAGATCCAAGTACTAGAAACCGTCGCCATTGCCTTTGATATTGTGTAAAAGTTCCATTGTTATAAGAGAAGTATTTGTTAAATATTAGTAGTCATGAATCGGTTGTTGATAATTATAAAATGTTAGGTTGATTTGATTTGGAATAGCATTAGTAAATTTGATAGAGTTGACTTTAATCTTTGTGGTTTAGCAATGGCAACCGTGTCGATGTCACCTTAACATCACACGACATACAAGAAGGAATTCACACACAACAACTTCAGTCACACGACAGGGTCAGACGCACAACTCAACACTCCATTCGCACGAATCAACCCTCATTCGTACGAATCAGCTTCATTCATACGATTGAACCTTCATTCGTGCGATTGGCATTCAGTCGTACCATACAGCACTCAATCGCACGACTCAACCTCCATACGCACGAATCAACCTTCATTCGTACGAACCAGCTTCATTCGTACGACTGAACCTTCATTCGTACGATTGGCCTTCATTCGTGCGATACACGCACATCTCACACATTCATTCATTCGTATGACTCAATCGCACACAACATTCATCCGCATTGACTCAATCGCACACATTCATTTGATCGCACGACTCAGTCGCACGACATACCCAGTCGCACAACTCAGTCGCCCGAATGACACAGTCGCACGACTCGCCCAGTCGTACGGCTCAGTCGCATGACAGCCCTAGTCGCCAGAATGGCAGATTCGCGACTGCAGAAGTGCAGAGCAGCCTTCGGCTCCTCCGAGCACGAGTTTTACACCACGAGGACTTCTAGAAACACTCTACAAACATTCACAAACAAGAAGAACACGCAGAAAGACATCACACGCACCCACACGACCTCATGTGTTCGGGTTGGACCCGAACACCCGAAACCCTAAATGGACAGCAGTGAACTAGCAAGAAAAGGGACAACCAAGGTCGTCTACCTGCAAGAATGGAGTAGACTCGGTTGTAGTCGAAGTCTAGATGATGAAAACGTGACCAAACGGGGCGGTTTTGGTGCAAGGAAGGAGATGAAAGTGAAGAAGTGGATGAAGAAGAAGAAGATGAATAATAAAGCTAGGGCTGGGAAAATGGGGTTTATATACCCAGCCCAAGTTTGGAAAATGGCACATTTAGTCCCTGCACTTAAATCCCCGAATTCCCAAATTTGTTTCGGTTGAAAACGACTATAATAGGTTAGTTATATTGATGATAAAAATTTATTTAATGATAATTGGTAACTTAAAAATGGTTTTATTAATGACAATACCATTATATAAAAACGATGTATTTAGTGATAATGATGATGAAATTTGTAAAAGTTTTGAGCATAGCATACGTTTCAACGATGGCACAAGCATAAAGATGATAAAGCAAGTATAATATCCACACGAATAGTTAATAAGGATGATGAATGAACGTTCAAGGAAAAGTTAACAGAAACCACAATAATTAACGGACCTTGAGGTGTCGGATGTCACACCTCGGTAGACCCGAGTGGACGAGTTGGAGGCTCGTGAGTGTTAATAATGAACACACACAAAAAGTTCTCGGGTTGCCTCCCACAAGAGCTAAATTTTAAGTCTTCAACCGGACCTTACCTAAGACCACTTATGGTGGTCGTATTGAGCATTAGCCTGCCAAATTACCAACAAATTCTCAATCGTAGACATACCGGATCTCTATTTTCTTTTGCATGGTTCTTATGCCTCTTGAATCAATGGTCGACATCCTAAATCCACATTTTCCCTTCAAGTTACCAATGTATGCATGGTAGTTGACATTCCGGGTCCACACCTTCTTTTCTATCATTGGCATGTCTATAGAATTGTTATGAGCTCTCCTTTGTAGAAGTTGTCCAATGTTCTCTAAACTCATCTTTCTCTTCTTTGAACACGAGCCATTATCCTCCGATTTGTCAAATTGCATAATAAATATTGTATGACTATCATAACCACATGGAAATATCTTAGTGTCTGGCTTCTTAGGAGGTGTTATCTCGTCTATTAGATTTAAACATTCAACTCTTTGCTCGGAAAGACCTATAACCTTTTTATCCACTTTATCATCACAAGAATTAACCATCACTTGTTCTACAGATAGATCTTCAACAAATGAAGGAATTTGTGTAGTATTAGTCTCTATGACCTCATCCTCGACTTTAAAAGATGGTGAGATTTACTCTTCTAATTCTATTTTCAACAATAGTGCATCACGCTTGATAGTTAAGTTGTGAAATCGTTGTTGATCTGAAAGTTGATGTTGTGATAATAACTTATCGATCTCGGGCAATACCAACTCCAATCGAGCAATAGTTTCCTCCTCCTTAGATTGATATGTATTTTGAAATTGCATAACATTCTGTATAACATTCTCTTGTGTAGGAAATTGAAATTGATTCTGATCCTCGTATGTCACCCGAGAGTTTTCTTCATGATAGTGGTTATAATTCTCCTGATAACTTGAGCATGATGTCATCTCTGGTTTATAGTTGTTGCAATCCCAATCTTGCTCAGAGTTGTAATTCACCTCTGACTGATGACTCGTAGTCCGGATAAGATGATGGTACATCATCATAATATACATCCAATAAATATAATCTTCTTCTTTCAGCTTCACACTTTTACAAGTACTCAGGGCAATAATCTCGCGTGTGAACTGGACTTCCGCAACCGGTACATGAATAATAAACTCAATTCATGGTGAGGTTTAACTTCTTCAAAGTAACCTACAAGACATATAACACCTAGCATAGCAACGCACAAGACAAAACAAAATAAAATAAAACTAAAAAATTAACAAAAAATAACACTTTGCGCACTAATTCCCTGGCAACGAAGCCATTTTGATCTGGTTGTCGAGACTCGATCAAAAACAAATTTAATTTATCGGTCTTAGCTACCTTTATTGTGTAAGGGTAACTACTAGGCTCAAACTTTGTAATAAAAATTTGAACTTTGATAGGATTAGTATGCAAAAGTGCATAAAGCAAGAAACTTTAAAACTAATTAACTTTAATACTAAAAGACAATTACTTTCTAGTTTCCAATTCTTCAAGATCAACAATTGGTAATTCTAAATTAGGGTTTGTAAGGAACAATACTTAAATATCTCAACTTTTGATTAAAGTGATAACAAAGAAACAATCTTTTAAGACTTGTTTATTCACAATGTTACCAATTCACTTATATCACGTTCCATACTTTTCTTAATGAGTTCATGATGCAAGGAAACCGAAAATTGATAATCAAACAAACAACTTTATTTATAAGCAAATGATTTAAATCAATCAAAACATAATGTTGCATTCAATAGATCAATGTTTAATACAAAAACCTAATCAATCATGCTAATCGTCTCACTTTAATCTTGATTTTTTGATGATCAATGATGATATGGATAATATTGAGGAGCTTGGAAGCACCCAAAATCTCTTTGAAATCACCTAAATTCGGCTGGGAAAAGTCTTTTTTCGAAACCATAATGATTAGGGTTATATAGGATTTAAAATTTAAAATAATCCTCCAAATATCATGTTAGACCGTAACTTACGGCCTATATGCCGTAGGTTACGGCCTATCCTCAACCAGACGGCCAAACCTTCTGCTTTACGGGGTTCACAAACAGACTTGGCATAAGGCCGTAAGTTACGGCCTTAGGCTGTAGCTTACGGCCTTCTTGCACTCTTTATTCATATTATTTTCACATGTAACTTTTCACGAGCTTTCCGTTAATAGGTTGTGGGCCCAGTAACTCTTTTCCAAGTCTAAGTTATGCCCATTTTAAGTTACCATGGTCTTGAACCTTCAGTTTTTGTATTTCTTCACTTCTCGAGCTCCGATTTCCATCCCGCTTCTTCCATACTCTTCATGCTTCACCAAACTTATTCTAGTTTCCCGTTTTAAATTTCTGGTAATTGCGTAGTTGGTACTCGTGGTTTCATCATGTGCTTATTCACCTTAGAATAAGCTTCCTTAAGCTCCACTTTCCTACACATCAAAACAAACTCAAAGTAACTTCGTTCTATACTAACCATGATGTAAAATCACATAATTAGATCAATTAAACCTTGAATTATTATCACTCGATCAATTAGTGATTAGAAGATCATGATGAATTATTAAGTTTTTTTGTATACACGTACTTATGTGCTTGTGTGTTCTAGGTATCCTTTGAATGGTTGTCTTTGCACCTATCATTAGTTCTCTTTAGTCATTATCTTTACATACTAGGTGAGTTCATGCCCCTCTATTTTATAAACTTTCTTCTGGGGGAGGTAGCATATTGTACTCAAACGCCATTTTATTATTATAAGTTGTGTATGTTTTAACATAGTGCTTAATATCTTGAAAGTCCTCACACTTTCGGATCGTTAATAATGGTAACTAGCTGGAAATCTTGGGTAGTACTACTGGGTCGGACGAGCCCCACCTGTGTGACTCAAGGTCAAACGGGTGCAATATTGTCCTAAACACAAACATCGTCACGACCTATTAAGTCGTGACTGGAGGTAACAAACGCAACATAGTCAGCTTCGATCACGAAACCACTATGGTTATTACCTGTGAATATAGACTAGCTATCTATTTCAATGCACTTCTTATATTATACAAATGTTATTATTTATGTTAAACACAAACTCTTGAACTCACTATTGTGTTGACATTTTAGTATACCATTCTCAGGTCATTAACCTTGCTTGCCATTAGGAGTACAAAACGGGTCCAACATGCATTCTAAGACTCTATTTTAAAGATATATTTGTTGGTTTTTATTTATGAGTGTTTAAATATTTGGGTTGGCGCATGTTTTGACAAATATGCATTTTTATATTTTGGGTTTGTCTTATTTACAAAACGTTTCCGCATGGTTTTAAAGTTTGAACTTTGGTTGGTTTTATTTTAAATGTGGCATATAGTGTCGTTCTGAGTAACTATTGACTGTGATCCTGGTTTGTTCACATGCCTCGCGGTAAAACTCCGCAAGTGGTTTTTGAGGGTGTGACAGATTGGTATTAGAGCCATTGGTTATAGGAAACTAGGTAGCATATACACTAGTCTATAAGGAATGTCTAGCCACATCCCATATCGGCTGTGGACAGGAGAGATTCTTGGTTCATAAGAAATGTCTAGCCTTTAATATAAACAACGTTTTTGGATGTATTGGTTGTGGATGAGATGAGAAATCCATATTTAAGCATGCTCAGGTGGGAGCAATCTAGGGATAGGTGACCTCCCTGGGAAGTTTTTACCCAGGCATACAAAATCAAATCCGTGAGCTCCTCGTGGGCAAAGCGGATAATATTGTTGGTGTCAGGGGCCGGGTGTTACAAAATGGTATAAGAGCCACTCATATGCCGTTCAGGGTGCGGGACATACCTCACCAAGGATGGTGACTTCTCGGGCTTATCGAGGACGATGAGCCCAAACAGGGGGGTGCTTGTGACACCTTACACACATCCCATATCGGTCGTGGACAGGAGAGATTCCTGGTTCATAAGGAATGTTTAGGCTCTAATATCAACAACGTGTTTTGGGCGTATTAGTTGTGGATGAGATGAGAACTTCATAGTTAAGTGTGCTCAGGTGGGAGCAATCCAAAGATGGGTGACCTCACTGGAAAGTTTTTCCCTGGCAACCAAAAGCAAATCTGTGAGTTCCTTGTGGGCAAAGTGGACAATATTGTTGGTGTGAGGGGCTGAGTGTTACATATAAAACCTTTTGATAATTTTAAAACTTGTTCAAACACGTACCAAATATTATGTCCAGAATCTAAAAATTATACAATAATTATTTTTTAATCTAGCTTTCGCCTTTTGGTAATCTTTAAATGTCCTAACTTCTTGTAATGAATTCCGACCTCAAATTATTATACTTTTTATCCTTTAGGACATCACTATTTACTCTTGAACATCCAAACTTTTTCTATAAACTCTAAAACCATCATTATAAAATATGAGTATTCATTGCCCTTTTATGTGTTTTATATTTTGGGAAAATCATATGATACAATATTTAATCATTGATATACATTATTATTTTATTTCACTCTAAATTCAATTCAAAACATGATATGTTATTACTTGTAATTATGTGTTTTATAGTTAGATAAACTTGATAATATAATTATTAATTCATGCAATCACGACAACAATGATAGATCTATTGGTTTGACAAACCCACCTCATTTGTTTAGTCGTGTGGTGATTGGAACCAGAATCATTCATTCTATAAGGCTTCGTCTGTGGACCAAGTCAATTCAGTTATTAGGTGTGATTGTGTTGGTTTGTCTTTTATATTACACTATTACATTATAAGTTTTGACATTGTCATGTGAATTGAATTGTTTTTCAATCATTCAATCAAACTATATATGTATGCAAACCTATGTTTAGTGACAAACTAATTTGTTAGCTGACCCACTACTTTTCTATATGATTTCAGAATGCAATTTAGAGGACTTTTTATATAGGACTTGGACCTAAATTAATAAAAGACTTTATGATGTTATTTGAATCTTTATTACATTATTATTAATTATTTGATTAGTATTATTCAATGAAAATGACATTTAATATTATTCCAACTTATTTAATTTCATATGCTATGAACAATCGATTCACATTCGTTCGTTCCAATGATTCCGCCGTCGGTCGGGATATGACAACTTGTACAATGTGGATCAAAGGAGGTAATGCTAGCTATAGTACCTCCTTTCTCAAACAAAACTTCTTGGGGTTCAAATAGGCTAGGAGGTTTTCTTATCTAACGTGAGTTCTTCTGATAATGAATCATGTTTCGTACTTGAGTAATGGAGATAATGGGGTGGTTCAGTGGTCCGTCAATGATCGAATAAGTTGTTCACAAAAAATAAAACATTAAATAGAATATGTTTATTAATAATAAAATATTATTCTAAGATAAAAAATAAACATTTTGTTTCAATATAAACCGTTTTTAATGCCGTTTATAAAAATCCTTAATATAACTTACAGCTTACCATTTTTAAACAATCAACACCCGGTTTTAATCACCTTCATCACTTACCATTATCAATTTTAGTCACCTGCACCTAATTTCGTCACTTCCAAATCAGTTTCTAAAAGGTATTTCAAGCAGTTTCCTTTGCTCCTATCGTATGTTCTTATTTGTGATTCGGTTTTTTTCTTTTTTTTTTCTTTTTTTGAGTTGATCAACATACTCTTCATGTGAATTTTTTATTGAAATAATATTGTTTGTTTTCACGACACGTCACTAAAATCAACAGAGTTGACCATATGTAATATGAGATTGTTATCAAAATAAAAACTAAAAAATTGTATTACTATTGGTTAAGTTGTTATTTTTAATTAATGTAAGCCAATAGTTAAAAGCATTGTTAAAAGTTCAACTTTTCAAAAAAAAAGAAAGCATTATGATTCGATCCCAAGTTATTTATGTAGAATAAGAATGTTCAAACCACTACGCTAGTTTTTTCCATTAAAGTAAGTAGCTTCAGATATATACATTATACCGTGAAAGTTTTTTATTTTATTTTTATTTTTTTTTAATGAGATGCAATGTAAATCATACGATAAACCTTAAGACAAAATAATCATCATACATAATTGAAAGGTTTATCATTGATGACCACACAAACGAACAAGTGGCTTGATTGATCCAATGGTGATTGTAATGGTCTTGAGAAAACTAATCTTCTTCAAGCTTTGTTCTAATTGTTAAAGCTCCGTAAGTTCTTCGTTCATTTATTTAAAGCTAAAAAATAGACTAATAAAAGTCTTTCAAACAACTTGATCATTCCATTTATTCAAGTAGAAAGCAATCGAGTCACCACTACCTATTTCCCCTTTCATAAATTGCTCTCATATAATTTATAGGTTCTTAATACCAAGCCAAACTTTATTAAAATTTTTTTTTAAACGGCCAACGAATAATTTTTAAGTCCGGTCACCCGGGTAAACCTAATGGCGAAAAGCCACCCACGCCCGCGAACACAAACACCGCTGGTGACCCGACTCGCCCACCATTCCAAGGGAAACCCACCACCTAAAGGCCGACTGTGGTAAAACCCTTGGCCCACTAGGAGCATATTGCATCTAGTGAGACTCCAACCCATGACCTTCACTTTGGAAAGTCATAAGGTGTCTCCTCCTAAACCAGTTGATCTAAAACATATTGGTTTTATTAAAAATTTTCTAATCCCTCATAAGACATGCTTCCATCGGTGTAACATTTCACACTTTTTTTACTCCTTTGAAGCTACCCATTCATTTGGCTAGATTAACATCACCCTTCTAGTAGACGTAGCTTGTAAAGAAAAGTATGTAAAGAAAATGTTGAAAACAAACAAAAAAGAGCCTTTGTAATAAGTGTCACCATTAAACCAATATCATTGAATTCCAATATAAATTCAACCAAAAACTCTACGATCAATATCACTCCATTTTCTTCACAAATCATCTCCAATGGAGCCATCATCGGAGGATCAAATCATCAAAGAACTCCCTGGCTTCATCCGAGTATACAGCGACGGCCGCTACCAAAAGCTCGGCGGCACCGCCACCGTCCCACCAAGCGTTGACCCCTCCTCCGGCGTCCACTCGAAAGACGTCGTCATCTCACCGGACGCCCCTCTCTCCGTCAGACTCTACATCCCCAAACCCGAGAACCCCACCCTAAAAAAATTCCCCTTGTTGATCTACTACCACGGCGGCGGTTTTATAATTGAAACCGCCGCCTCATCGGTGTACCATAACTTCTTAAACCTTGTCGCATCGGAATCCAACATTGTTGTTGTTTCCGTGGACTACCGGACAGCGCCGGACCACCCAGTCCCTGCTTGCTTCACAGATTCTTGGGAAGCAATCAGGTGGGTGGCGCAACACGTTACTGGAACCGGGCCCGAGCCGTGGCTTAACGAACTCGCCGATTTCGGTAACGTGTTTTTCGCTGGGGACAGCGCCGGCGCCAATATTGCCCATCATATGGCAATACGGGTCGGGTCTGAAAACCCGAGTGGGAGGATGAATCTACAAGGAATCATCTTGCTCCACCCATATTTCTGGGGAGAGGATCGGGTGGGGTCGGAGGCCGACGCCCACCCATGGATTGGGTTAGTGGGTGATCTATGGATGTTCGTGCACCCGGGAACAAGCGGGTTGGATGACCCGCTGATTAACCCGGATAAGGATCTGAAAGTTTCGGATCTTGGATGCTCCAAGGTGCTTGTTTATGTTGCTGAGAATGATCTTTTGAAGGATAGGGGGAGGTACTACAAGGTTATTTTGGGAAAAAAAGGGTGGAAAGGAGATATCGAGGTTGTTGAGGACAAAGGGGAGGGGCATGTGTATTTCCTATCTTGCCCTTCTGGTGATAATGCTTGTACCATGCGCAAGAGAATTTGTACCTTCATAAACAATGAGGCCTAGTAACCTCCATTATCTATGATGTAATTGTTGTTGCTTTAAGCGAAATAATCTAATTAATGTTTCATGGACCCATTTTTATCTATTATTTGTGTCATTATTAATGAGTAAAAGCCAATCATTTAAAAGATATCATAAGGTGTGTGTTAGTTATAGGGTTATGATCTTAAGCAATTTATAAAAAGTATTTTGATTTTGTAACCATGTTGATAAAAATTTAAGAGTTTGATGTTTATGTCTATATATTCATCAGAACCTTGTATGTATGTCGTTCTTGTCATTCATATTGTAACATTTTGGATTTTTAATTGAATAAATTGTATTTTTTTATTGTTGATAATAATCAATAAATTCTTATTTAAGTGAAAATCAAGGTATAATTGACCATTTCCATCATTGTGCCTTAAAAGTCCATATTAGTTGTGGTTGTGGCTTTGGTATTACCGGCTGGGCAAGGTTTATTCTTTTGATGTGAGAGAGCATATAACCAAATTAATCATGTGTGTATATGTCGACCCAAAGTAAGCAAATAAAATTCAAACGAATTGTAAAATAACTCATTATAAAGAACATATAAAATAACTCATTATAAAGAACATATAAGGTGAATTTGAGGAAAATTTTAATGAATTCAGGAGGAACAAATGTTCGGTTTATATATACTTGCTCAAACGCTACACCCTTATCATCAATTCATCATGACCGAAACTCGTGTAGTGTCCTTAAGATCCACAAGAACAAACTCTTCGACTTATGGGTGATTGAGCTTCATAAGTTGTGTCATGCCTAGGACTCGTGAGGAGAGTGGGAGAGTGGGTCCAACTTTCAACCAGTGTGATACTTAGAAATGTAAATATCTCCGACAAAATACTACGCCCTTAAAGAATGTGAGTAACCTAGTAAAGTATTCACTTCGGGTTTCTTTTTACAAAAAGAAAGAAACATTCATAAAAACTTATGATACAATTTAAACCCCTGTTGTGCTACAAAGGTTATCAATTTTGTTAAATTTGTTTGTCGAAACAATTTGTCGGTGTAGTTTGTTATCTCTTATCATTCAATGCATTGGTTAATTTAGTGAAGTGATGTAAAGATAATACAATGTTGAATGATAATCATGAGAGTTTTGAAAGATATAAAAACAATAATAAATTAGTTTCATCATAAGTTACGAGATTCTAGCTCTCTGAATTTAATTCACTTTTAGAACAAGTAGCATGAAATTATAAACACCATTGACAACATCATATTTTTTAAGTACAAACTATGGTTAATGTTGGTTGAAATGAGTTTAAGACAAAGAGACACCTAACTAATTTATTATCTCCATGTAATGTCGTTGTTAAAGTATTAAGAGACGTGTAAATCTCAAATAGCAATTTTCGATTAAATGGTCTATTAAATGGCACTATACATGCTCTTACTTTATAATAAGTTGATAATGTTGCGTGCACGCCCTAAATTGATTAATGTTATAAAACACCCAAAAAAGACGATTGATCTTGACGTTGTGAAGCAACTAAAAAACGAATTGACCTTGTTATCGTAAAAAAATGAATATGCTAATTCACATATGATTTGAACTTCATCGTAGGTAACTTTAACAGACAAGAGTTGATGGGATTTTAATAAGGCTTTGGTTGTACTAGTCAAGCAAAAGTATGTATGTGACACATATGTCATGTAACGAACGACTTAAGTAGTGATTTCTTTATGCTATTAAATGGGTGGGTACATCTCACGCAAAAATAAGTTATTTCATGATCTTCACTAAGATGATAGAATAACATTGTTATTGTTACATGTATATATAATGATAGTGTAATAACATTATTATGTATCTCTATTATGTAAAATACAATAATAAATTAACAACTAATTAATCTAATAAATTAAGTCAATGACAAAATTACGCAAGATCTCATTATGTTTTTTATAGTTATTGTGTTATCTTTAACACTCTGAGTTTTAAAAACCTTACTAGTGAAATAAAATCATTGTATACTTATATTTTTAAATCATAGTGATAAATAACAATAATTGTATATAATTTATTAAAAAATAACAAAATTAACATATTGTGTTATCTTCAACGCTATTTGTTTTGAAAATTACATTGTGAAATTTTATCGTTGTGTATTTCTAATTGTAAAACACATGATAGATAACAAGTCTATATAATTTAATAATTTATAGAATCAATGAAATAGACAAAATAAAATTTTCTACGACGCAAAACACAATGGTAGATACATATAACAAATGATATAAAATATATGACACGATAAATGTATAAGACATAATCAGTTAAAGTATTTGACACAATTATCAAAATGTCGTGCTTTTTAAAACAATAGAATAACATGTGTCAAATCCACAATTCTTTTTAAACATATTAGATTAACAATTATTTTTAGTATAACCTTATTATTTTAATGTTCTAAATTCCAATCGCATGCTCCTATTGGGTTAAACCCGTATGCTATATTTGCATATTGTGGCTTGGTTGCTGCCTGTTGCCACTAGTTGATTGTCCAGTGGCTGATGGGCCTTAGACCTTAAAATCTGGGCCTAAGCTTTACTTTTAAAACATCAAAGTTCCGATTTTATGCTTTATTATAAAACTATTGTAATTTGTAAATATTATTTAATCGATCATTACTTTTATAGTCCCATTACTAATTGACTATATAATATCACAAGATGATATAAAAAATATTGTTGGTCCAACATACATTTGATTCACATTTAAGGTTTATGAGGCTGTTAATACTTGATTCTAAAGATACTCTACTCAATCAAAATGTGTCAATTCCTAGTTTGATTTGCTATATGATTAATCACAATTTATTTATGTTCGATTTGTTTACTTATCTTGTTGCTTTTTAATCTCTATCCAAGAGTTAATCAAGACAATCTCGATATGATGATAGTAACCAACAAATGGCTAAACTGTCTTTAAGAAAGATTACGAATAAAAGCTAGAAATCGAAAGGATTGGTAACTTATAGGATCAATATAATGGAGAGACCGTAATTTTTAAATGGGAATTTCTATAAATTCTTTTATGTTTGTTTCAACTATTCTATCTAATACTATTTGAGAGATCAATTACAAGAAAGCGATTATATCTAATGTGTTTATTAATAGAAAGTTTAGTCCATTAGATATGTTAAAAGATAGACATTAAAACTAGAGTTCACTTACATGGCATTTAAAGGTTAACGACCCCCTTTTGATATTTGCAATTGGATAAATCTATCTATACTAATAAAATAATATTTTGAGGGTCACATGACATAATTCTAAACATTCTAAATATATTTTCTTGTTTCTCTCTCTTAATAAATATTATATTAACTACTAATGATGTTATTTAATTTTATTTTTTTTGAAATTGACAGAACACCTAATAGTTAGTCTAGGTTTATTTGACTAAAAAAGTCAACTTATGGTACACGAGCAATTTGAGGGAAATTAGGGAATTTAACCCTAAATTGCAGATCATCTTTTTTTGGAAATGATATAACACCCGATGGTTCTTCTTTCTTTGAATACTTCATTAACAAAAACCTTTAATTGTGTGTTTCCATAAAATGGTCGGTTTATATTTCAATCTTTACAACTTACGGGATTTCTTCTTTCACTCATCTACAATCTGAAGGAATTCATGGGTATCTTTCTTTGGAAATGAAATCATACCCGGTTTTGAATGATTCCACAATCATCAAGGCTTCACCACACTAGCGATTTGTCTTTATAAATTCTTATTATAGCGCCTTCAACGAACTTCATCAACATTGTCATTTGCCTTCGGTTTCACCAAGATTTCTTCAAGAAAAGGTATTAATTTTTGTTATATTTGTGTAAGGCCCCGTTTCCGGAAACCTCACAGTTGGTCAATCACAACAATTAAAACATTAAACATTATAATTATACAACCTTAAGCAGCGGAAATAATTTATAAAAAACCATTCATTTCACTTAAACCACTGTTGTTGAGCAATACATCATCGTTTAATTGATTACAAAAGAATTTTTTTACTGCATTACAAAACAACAGCGACATAAAATACGAATGGATGTCAGTCTTTCCCTACCGAGTAGCTTCACCCTCGTGCCATCCTCAGTAATAATTACCTGCCAACTGA
>BJCM01201427.1:0-25668 GCA_018326385.1 Flaveria bidentis | reverse complement strand
GAAGGTTAAATGGCTTCGGAAGAGTAAGTACTTCCGAAGCCACTTATACTTCGGAAGAGGCTGCTTCTTCCAAGGCTTGGAGACTTCTTCTTTTCATCATACTTTGGAAGTGATCTTTACTTTATTCTTCTAAGTCTTGAACTTCGGAAGTATGCACTTGTCTTCGGAAGTAGAGTTCTGTCTTTGGAAGTTGGTCTTTTCCTTTGTCTTCGGAAGAACTCTATAACATTCGGAAGTTCCATGCTAAGCTTCGGAAGCCTTTGCATGCAGCACCAAAAATAACTTAAGTGACATAGTTTTGGTTGCATTAGCCATCTTCTTGATCTAACAGTATTTTTTGCACTTGATTGGGTGGACAGTTGACCAAAAGAGAACTTAGATTCGCCCGGCCACCAGGCGGGCGGCGTGCTTATCTTGTGTGACAACACTAGAGAGCGAGTGGCTTTTCTAGGCGGACATATTTTTCACAACTTCATCCGTATTTGTTGAGTTGTTCTTCACATGTAAACCTTATTTGTTGTTGTATCATTCCAATATGTCAATCTCACCTTGAGAAAATAAAAAAGATTAAAAAACTACAAGTCCAACAAAAACTACAACCATAGTATGAACTCAAGGTCTTTATAGTTATTAAACCTCATCATGCAATTATCTATGGAAATAAGTAAGAGCATTCATAGCTCGTTTTTTTATTTTTATTTGAGTGGATATCTTATATTGTAAAGGATGGTTGTAAGTGATTATGAGTATAGGAGAAAAATTAATTATGAAGGTTGTATCGTGATTTCTCATATTTGGGGAATTACGGTATAACTTTATAACTTTTTTAATATTTTTAAAAATAATTGTGAGTGGATGAAAAATAATAATAATAATAATATAAAAACTATTATTTAATTAAGAAAATAGAGAAAAAAAATACTAATAAGAGATAATTTGTGAATGCTCTAACCCTCTAATAATATTAATTTAACGCAACTTTCCCTCTTAAAAAACATTTCTTTTGTTTCAAAAAGTGTAAAAAACTTTTAGCATATAAACACAGAAAAACATACAAACAAATCACCAAAACCCTAAACCCTAAAAATCAAGATCCTGTAAACCTTTCGTTCTCCTTCATCTTCTTCAATGGCGATCAACAATCAATCAGAACCCACAATCAAAACATTCTCCATTAAACCAAAGCTCAAACCCACCAACAACAAACGCACATCATCTCCAGAATCAAACTACTGGAAATCCTTCAAACACAAACAACCACAAACCCTAGTTTCATCCATCACTTCACTCGCATTCTCCCCTTCATCCCCACACGATTTCGCCGCCACCCACTCCGCCACCGTCACCATCTTCTCCGCCCAAACCCTGCAACCCAAATCCACCATCGCCGCCTTCAAAGACACTGCCACCTCCGCCTGCTTCCGCTCCGACGGCCACCTCATCGCCGCCGGCTCCTTCTCCGGCGACATCCAAGTGTTCGACGTCAAGAAACGCTCCACCCTCCGGCGACTGTGTGATCACTCACGCCCTGTGCATTTTGTCAATTTCCCACGTGTCGATAAGCTCCATTTGTTCTCCGGTGGTGATGATTCTGTTGTTAAGTATTGGGATTTCTTGTCGGAGAAACGGATTTGTAATCTGTTTGGGCATAGGGATTATGTTCGGTGTGGAGATGGGTCTCCGGTGAGTGATGATATGTTTGTCACGGGCTCGTATGATCACACAATTAGGGTTTGGGATGTTAGGGTTTCGAAAAGTGGATCGATGTTGAGTGTTGATCATGGGGCTCCGGTGGAGGATGTGGTTTACTTGCCGTCGGGGGGTTTAATCGCCACCGCGGGTGGGAATACGGTGAGAATTTGGGATGTGATTGGTGGTGGTAAGCTGTTGCATTCGATGGAAAGTCATAACAAGACTGTGACTTCTCTCTGTGTGGGGAAGATGGGGAAAGATGGTGGTGATTTCGCCGATCAAAATCGGATTTTGAGTGTTTCTTTAGATGGGTATTTGAAAGTTTTTGATTATTCGACGTTGAAGATCACTAGTTCGATAAGGTACCCGTCGTCTCTTATGTCTGTAGCATTTTCACCAGATTGTTCTACTAGGGTAATTGGTGCTTCGAATGGGATGTTATATGTAGGAAAGCGAAAAAGTAGTGAAATGGTAGAATCTGTTAAACCCGAATGGGGGAAATACATAGGTTTTGGAGCTGTAGATGAGTCTGAAAAGCGCGTATTGAGGCCTTCTTATTTTCGTTACTTTCATCGTGGGCAAAACGAGAAGCCATCAAAAGGGGATTATTTGATCATGAGACCGAAAAAGGTGAAACTTGCTGAACATGATAAACTGTTGAAGAAGTTTCATCACAAAGAAGCTTTAGTGTCTGCACTAAGGGCTAAAAATCCTGAAAACATAGTGGCAGTGATGGAGGAATTGGTGGCAAGAAAGAAGTTATTGAAGTGTGTTTCGAATTTGGGGGTTGATGAGCTCGGTTTGATGTTGAGTTTCTTGCAGAAGTACTCTACAATGCCACGGTATGCAGGTGTGTTGATCGCGTTAGTAAAGAAAGTTGTTGAAAACCGAATTGATGATATTAGTTGTTCTGCGGAATTAAGGGGTTGCATACGAAATCTTAAGAGATCGATCCTCGAGGAGGTTAGAATTCAAGATTCTTTGCAAGAAATACAAGGTATAATCTCTCCTTTACTGAAGATTGCAGGGAGAAGATGAATAGTAAGTTAGTAACCTCATATGATAGTCTTTTCTATTATTGTAGAACATCTTGTTGGTTTTGAAAAGCCCCAATTTTGATTGCCAGAAGTTCAAATTTTTGTTTTTTTTTATTTTTCAATTGTTGCATGATTGCTTATTTGATCCAATTCAAATGATGGTTAAATTTCTGATCAACAGTTTTTATTTCCTTTGTGCATGGAGTTTGATTGCTGACTTGATTCTAGATTGGGATTCTATTAGGTTTTTGTGTTAGGTGTCATGTAGGGAACTATGGTAAGTTTAGTCTCATATCCGATTATAAAACGTGTCGATACTTGGTCTTACATCTATCAGGCAACTGTTACTCATCACCAGTAAGTTCTGTAAGTTTTTCTTTTGGGATCAGTTATGCGAGATCAGTTATATCTGTTTATGATCTTACTTTGTTAGAAACTTCTTGTTAATATTACAGAGTTTGTAACTGGTACTGGATTTACTCCTTCGGGTGGTATCTCGACTATATACATTGAACCCCTCTTGTTCTCATGAGTCAACACAAGGTTCCATTTGAAAACTCTCCACTACCCATTCCCGAACTTAACATCGTGTCCCTAACTATCCAACGGCCCACTGAGATTAACATTTTTTTCAGGCTTGGAATAAACTAACATCTCTCAAAGTCCACATGGAATCGATTGAAGTTAGCAGATGAACATCATCCATGCCATAGTAACTTCTAAAATATCATTGTTCGTCAGTCGTACCTTACAAAGTCCCCTCTCCGCGCTATAGACCAGAGCATAATCTTTTGCGCCTTCAACAAATCATGTAATTTTTTAATCTGACACTGAATCCTCCTGCTCCCCCCACATTTGTTACTTTTTTTTACTCCTGCTTACATTCAATTGTTTAATCGATTATTTCCTTGTACTTTTTTGTTTGACGGCTTCGCTCAAAAGCAGGTCTTGAATCTCTTCAAAAGTAAGTATATTGGTTCTTGCTGAACTAGTAACTACTGTAACTGTTCTGGACTGATTTTCAGGAAATGGCTTGAAATTCATTGTTGAACTTATTGTCCACTAACACTAGTCTGGCCAAAATCAAATTCAGATTGTTGATACCCACTGTTCAGAACTTTCTTCTTTCATCCTTGTATTTACCAATTCTCGAACCAGAAAGATTTTATTTGCTATCAGATGCTTCTCGTACATATTAGATAGGGCTGTTCACAAGCCACACAAAACCGAGCAGGCCTTTGCAGTGCTTGGCTCGTTTACAAACCAATGCAAGCCGATCTGCTCATTTACAACTGAGCCAAAAATCAAACAAACATTTTTTGAGCTTTAATATTTTGAGCCAGTAATGATCAATTTTAACCTTACTGTCTAGTGTGTCCCCTGGGTCAAAAACTATCATTTAGCGGCCATCACCTCCCTCTTTCTTCCACAAAGGCGCTCATAGACTGCTCCAGAAACACTATCGGAATGTATAACAATTAACATAGATCATACTGGCATGACATTATGGTTCAAGTGGACTACAACTCTTTTTTCTTCCATCACCCATAATATGTAAAAGTGATACGTCGCATAAAGTTTATATAGCAACACTTATAAACAGGGGAAAAATATTAACCATCTGTGGTGACAGGTTTATTCGTCACAAGAAATCAGTCTACAAGTCATACTTCTCATAGTGTTGTGAGTATGATACATGTCTTCATGTATCTCAAAGTGACATTATAAATGCAAAAACTATTTAAATGACATCATATTCAAACAATATCATCTCATACTTATCATACAAGTAACAAACAATATCACGCATATCCACTTTTCTCTTCATTTTGGCGGATCTTGCACCGATTCATCAAGCCTAAATGTACAAACACCACGTCCACCAAGAAATGATCATCTAGCATCAATCTATGAACAAAACTATATGTACTCTAGATACAGCAATTGTAAATTGTCTACTAAACACAAAGATATAACCAGTCAAATATATGCAAGTGAGTTCCTGTCATGATCAGACTTGGGTCGGCCCCGGGTGGGAGTTGGCGGTCGTTGATTATTAAGCTCCTACAACAAACAGAAAATATGGATCTGGTAAGTTTAATATTCACATGATTCGCTCATCTATAAGTTTATACATGAAAGCTACCTGCATCCAGGTGTCCTCTTGAACATGTTCTGGAGATGTTTCTGGTGAGTTAAGCGGAGGCGGCAACGGGTGAATCAATTTTGGAACAACCATCAGTCCTCTGCCGACCACTAGTAAAGCTCCAGCATTGTTTGCAGTCCCTGAATTTAATTATCACAATTAGAGAACTCTTTTCTTCATTCTCATTTAATTAATTATCTATAACCATTGTCTTTAGATTTAATCTAAAGATGTTACAGTGAATAATGTGTTAAGCAAAGGCTGCTAACCGCAATAATTGGTGGCAGAGAAAAGTGTGATCAACTGCCCTGAAGCAAATCTTTCAAACCCATCCATTACACATTCATGTGCTCTTATAATCAGCTGAAGTTTGTTCCTCTTACAGAAGTCTGTAACTCTGTCAGGCTGCAAAAGTAGGTATAATGCTTTAGTCAAATGAGTTATAATGTAGAGGTGGCAAAATGACCATGCAGACTGCTCAGTAACAGGTAAAAATGAGATGTATTTCTTTTGTTCAAGTTCAAACAGGTTGGATCGGGTCTACTTCGACCAAAAACAGTCAATAATAATAAAACTGTTCGAATAAATTTTTAAGCAGATTTTATTTTTTAGAACCACACTTCGTCAGTTGGGGTGACTTTCAGCCATTTGACCCGTTTCCTTTTTAGTTAATTGTATTTGATTTTATTTATTTGACCCCTTACACAAAAACATAATCATAAGTAAACGTATTATAATTACAACCACCACAGAAAAGGGTAAAATCTTGAAAATAAAAACTTTGACTGATCCTTATTTAATTTATTTATTGGACCCATTACAGAAAATATAGATTAGTCAATTATTCATAAGTAAATGGAAAATTGCCACTACTATAATGAGTAAACTATTGAAGATGTAAATATGACTCTTAATTCACAGCAAACATTAACTTCTTGTGGAAAACAGCAAACATACCCCAAAAGTGACAAGACCCGGTCCCCTAGCATTTGGCCTTAGACCTTCCACGCTATCATTTTCTGTGGGATCGGACCTGAATAAAGTAAAAGATAAATTAAAAAAAAAAATCAGAAACAGTTTCTAGAAAGCCTTGTGAGTAGATTCAAAAGCAGAGCATGAATAAAATACTTGCCATAATAAATCCATCAAGACAATAGATCCAGCATCCATAGTTATTGGTCTCTCTATTTTCTCTATCTGTTCAACTGAATGTATGGACCTCCCTATGCCACCATGCATACATATTATCTTTTTCTCAATCAGTGCTGCAAGTGGAAGATGGTTAAATAGTTGATTGAACCGCGTCCATGCCCAGATCCCATCATTCTCCCCCTGTACAATCGTTATACACCAACCATAAGAACACTCTAAAAACCTTTTGGTCAAATCAGGTGGGGGCTGACCCACCCGAAAAAACTTCTTTTATGAATTTTAATTGAGTAATACATGAACGCAAAGAACGGTATTATTACAATCAAAATCTATTTCGTTTGAAATAAAATGACTTGGGGTAGTCTCGAGCCATCTTCATTCAAACTAAAAAAATAGTTCATATAATTTTTGACCCATTTACCCCTAAACGGGCCAAAATTGCCAAATGAAGTCACTGGTTACCATTCTCTCGATGCATTCAAGACGAAAACCAAAGAGTGCATTTATGTCAGCAGCTTCATGATTCCCACGTATCAAATGAACGTTCTCCGGGTACTGAATCTGAAAATAAATAAAAAGGAAAAAAATTAATAAGGTGTAGAAACAATCATAACTAGGATAATAACTTGTAAGCACACCTTTAGAGCAAGAAGTAAAGTGATTGTCTCTAAGCTATGTTGTCCTCGATCAACATAATCACCAAGAAATAAGTAGTCAATGTATCTGGCCAATAGAACTCGAATTAAGCGAAACTCAAATTAACAAAGTTAAATGGTGAAAGATTTTCAAAATGAGAACTGAATTGTAGTTACGTTATGTCTCCAGCTGTAGATGGAAATCCATATTCATCAAATAACCGCATCAAATCACCAAATTGCCCATGTAGATCGCCAAACACTTTAATTGGAGCTTTTAATTGAAGAACTGTAGGCTCGTGCAAAAAGATTTGTTCAGCAGCATAGCAAAGCTCTCCTACTTCGTAAGAATCAAGGAAGAACCTCCTGTTTGCAGGAGGTTTCCAGTTTCGAGGCCTAAGCAAAGTAGATATGACCTGCAAAATTATAATATAAATATCTCGTATTTCTATACTTAAATAATATGTGACACAAAAATGTAATTTACCTTCTTATGCAAGCCTTGAGGTGACTTTTGCCTTGTGAACTTTTTGGTTGGATATGAGAGATCATTCTGAGAAGGAATCATTCGTCTACTCTCATTTTCAAATTGATCCAGGGACAACTGTCTTACCAACCCACCAAGGTTTCCTACACTCTCTTTGGCAACTACAACCTGCAGGGTATAAACACCATGCATTTTTATCCAAAAAAAGAACAGAATCCAATATCCAAAATTAAAAACAAAATAGAATGGACGGTGGACTAGGTAATGGAATGACTCTTTACATACCATCATATCATGTTTAACTTGTAATAATACTATGGTCATTCAAGTATATTTTTCGGTATGCAACAATGTGCATATGAATCGAACAAAATTGGCCAACAAAGAGAAAATGTTCTTTGATATATATAAAATTTAGTTAATACTGTGATATATGCCAAATAATTGTTTTAATTAGTTTTTCACAAATCATTGTACACGTAAGATATTAATTTGTGTGTATAACTTCAGTTCTAAAAAGTAACAACTGTACAAATTATTAAGATATCTACAATCTTCTTGTATGTGGATTTAGCAAACCAACACCTTAAGCCACTCAGCCATAAAAAAAATCGAATAATAAACAACCAAAAAATGTCAAGAAAAGGACAAATAAGCTCAAAATAGAAAATCAAACTTTAGTTACTCTTGAAAAATAATTTACAAGTCTTAAAATATTAAAGAGTCTGGGGTTATTGAAAATATAACATGAAAGAAAACGTATAGTGTGAGTTTTTATTCCACTCCATAAAGGAACAGGCAAAAACAGCCTCGCCCCTGGAGTGAAAATCAGCAAAAAGAAAGATATATAAATCATTCCCTTTAGATAAAACGAGCAGCTTTTTCATTCCAAGGATATGGACCATTCCTTTATTCCTTCAAACCAAACACTACATTTGGGTTAAGAAACACATACAGCTCTTGGATGAAGTCTAACATCTCCCTCTGTATCACTACCCTCTGAATTGTTTTCTGCCAACTGTGAGTCATGTGAAACTGTTGTTTCTTGTGGATTTATAGCATGTGCTTGTGCAGCTTGCCATACAGCATTAGCAGCCTGTGCTTCAGCAGCAGATGCTTCAGCCAGCCTTTCCATAGACTCCCTGTTCATACTGGAAAAACTGAACTATTTTAATAGTTATCTAATCTAAATATAACAAATAAATAAATGATGGTGCCACTTGTCACAATTCTATGAGTCCTCATTTACTTCTCCCACTTCTCTTTCTTTACCTAATAAATAAGTTTGTTTCTCCACTTATCTTTCTTAATTCCTAAATCTTTATTACTATCATTTACTTATACCGCTTTTCTTTCCTCACTGAATAAGTTTGCTACACACTTCTCTTTCCTAATTCCTAAATATCTATTACTGGCTAGTTAATATTTAATTTATTAATTTATTTTTCAACCCGTCTAATACACGAGCTTCTAGCCTGATTCTGAATAACACAAAAAGACTTTGGGCGATTTTCAACCTTTTGGATCCTTTTAGCTGGAGTGTTTTATTGTGACCCACTAAGATAAAAAGCAACCCAAGTCAAATGATTAACAAGTAAAAGGGTCAAAAATGACACATCTATTAAATTTTACCCAGCAGTAGGTTATATGTAAAAAAGAGAATAAACAGGCCTAACCTTAAACCATCAGACGAAGGACTCACTGGTCTACTGTCAGGAGACATAGGACCAAACGGGCTCAAATTGTTTGCCCTGGGACTTGTCACATTTGAGGTGGTTTCAGATGTTAACATAGGAGAATTTAAATCAAGTGAATCCTCTGCGATAAGAAAATCATCTAACAACACATCTGCAATACAGGAAACAATCTAATATTTATTATGCAGCAATGCATACATGTGATCATACTTCCTTTCAAGTTAGATGATATCTTTGGTGAGAAAAATGATATTCTGGGAACTAAAACTTACCTCCTCTAAGACCACCATAGACATATAGGCGACCGCCAACAGCAGCAGCAGCATGCCTACCACGTCGCATTAGTTCCAAAGAAGAATCTTCTGTTTGACTGCCCTTGCTATTGCGTGAAGAAGTCACCATGCCATGTCTATCCAACCAAACACCAGCAGCCGTGTCCAAAACTGTAAAGGTGATCGTGTTGAAAAAGATCTAAAAATTTTCATAATTTAGATAACAATTTTAATTATAAATAAATCAAAAATAACCTGCAACAGCTGCTTCACCATCTACTGCTCGTCCTCCCCTCAGAACACCTCCTGTAACATGCAATCTAGCACCAACAAACACCTGATGACCAAATTGGTTTTATAAGCAAGGATTTCAAAAAAGTTAATGAGTTTAGCTTTATTACTATTCATTGGAGATATACACTGAGCAAATAATTATTACTTACTGCTGCATGTTGGTATCTAGGTGAAGGTGAAACTCCAGGTGCAAGTGTCCATTCCCATTGACCATTCTTATGCATGAGCAATCCATAGGCATCCGCTAAAGGCTGCAAATGCAATACACACATTCAAAATGCAGTTATTATCAACACATTTTATATGTAGAGTTACTAGTAAGAGAATGCTAAAGATACAAAATAAAAAGAACACACACCGTGCCTAAAATGTCTCTTCCACCACAAAGCAAAAACATACCATCTGCCCGCGCACTAGCAGTTGCATACCTGCAAGATGTAAGATACAAATATGTAATCATACATCTTATCCATTAAACTCACACTTTGAACATATGTAGTTACATGTTTGTTTATGTGTGATTGATGCTTAAACAATGACTTGAACACTCAAACGTGACTTGATACTTTATTTATAACTTGAAAAATCATTTGATTTGTTTCCTCTTTCTTATAAAGTTCATTTTTCATAAATTATAATGACTATTTTAATCTTGAACTTTTTTCTTTAGTATGGTTTTGCAATATTATGTTAGTTTTCTAATTGTAATATTCGATCAATAATTATTTGCAATATTTAATAATAGACTTTTTTATAAAGAGCAAAATTTTTAAATACACAATCGAATTTAAACTCTTGGATGGCCAGAAAGGAATACACGTGTATCTGAATCTGTTATGCTAGACACAAATATGGACGTCAAATTTCCATTGATGTGGATTTGGATATCAAATTTGTAATTCCGATGCAGATATAAAAAAAGTGCATCTGACCCATTTAATATCATATATATACATAGGAAGGTCATTCATCCAAGATGACACTACCAGTGAATGAATATTTGAGTACAAAACCCCTCTAAAAAGCATGACCCTCTTTAATAGTAACCTCGAATAACGAAAAGCAGATTAACTGTAACATGTTCCCGTAATTAATTACATAGAAGAATAAATGAGATCTTCTAGCTCAACCACGTTACATACTAGAAGATTAACACATATTCGGAAGCAAAATATGAGGCAAGAAACTATTTCAGAGCCACGTCTAGATAAACAAAAATGCATTTAAGATTTAGAGTCATATGACTAATGACTTTTCAAGACTTTAACCACAATTAAATTATGTACTTACATTCTAGCAGAAGGTTTATCACCTTCTGGATTTAGTCTCTGCCAAGCATATGGTTTTTGAGCAGTATCCAAAGCCCAAGCATCTGAAAGCACTTTCTTTCCTACAAGACAAGAAGATTGTGCTATTATTAAGCCCTTGTAGTTTGTATTAGCTTTTATACACTGGTACATTCCAGAATCAGCCATGGAAGTGGTAATTTACCATTCCAAAAAAAAGAACGAAAAACAAGTTTAAAAAGAAAACTTGAATATAAAAGAAATTCACACATAATAAATACTTTTAAATGATACAATGGAACTAAACAAAAGATGGCATTTACACACATTTTAAATTAACAAGAACGGGTTTGATATCTCACTATAATCATTAACAATAAGTCCTCAACGACTCAACTCTAGTTGCAGAGTAAGTAAATACTAACAGAAATGATAAATAAACAGCTTAAACATTTAAAATACTATGACACTTAACAATGAAAAACTCCGAGATATCAAGTGTCTGAACCAAAATTTAACAGTACAAACATGTAATACCTAAAACCTAACAGCATAACACAGCTGTATAAACAAAATAGCAGAAGAACAAAATCCAAATTTAACAACTAAAATGAGAAGATATGACTATATTATATCGTTCAACCATAAAACACTTCATAGCAAAGATGTTGACAAATGGCAGCTATGTAGCTGATACTAATCTGCTGCTGCTGAAAAATATTAGAGCTAAACTGCTTATTTAACATAACAACTTAGTCATCCATGAACCCCCTTTTCTTTTAAATGATTTCAGGATTAATACATCAACAACAAATGACAAAAATGATCATGAAATTCAGAACGTGAAACCATATAACCCAGATACCCAGAATGTCTTTATGAGCGAAAAATAATCGATGCCTTTCATATTCTAAAAAAGATGTTTGCATACAACTACAGAAAATAAGAAATGCAATATCACTGCAACAGAAATATAATGCAATTTCATAAGCCATCTTGTTCACTTGTGAAACATGGAAGTCTAGAGTATGACTTCATTTCCAGTTTTACAATTATTTTATATTCCAGCGATTCGCCATTCTAAAGATTTGACTATGAATTCCAGGTGTATAGACATGATAAACTCACCATCATTTCCACTAACACAAACAAGGTACCGTTGGGCTACCAAATCCATCACATGTCCATAACGAGGGCCCGGACCCTCACCTCTAACAACCACCCTGCAGACCAAAAAGAAACCAAACCTAAATCAAAAAAGACAACTAACACCTCAAAAAATACGACTTAGACTGCGCTGATTTACCGGTGCCATTTGTATTTGTCATTGGTCAAGTCGAGAACGTAAAGATCATCCGTCGAATGCCCAGCCGGACCTATCCCCCCCTAGCAACAGCACAAATTTATCAAAACCAAAAAACCCAAACTCCGTACACATTTCATAGTATATCAACTCTCAAATCCCAATCACCTGAAATGCAACCATGGTTCCCACAACAGCTGCAGCATGAGCAGCCCTCGGCGAAGGAGGCTCTCCAGCCGGTTGAATTCTAAGAAATTTCCACACATCAACACTAGAATTCTGACAAAATCATAAGCATAAATGCAAAAATTAAAGTATAATAGAACCAACCTGGTCCATTTCCTAGTAAGAACATCATACACATGAACAGAGTTCGTCACACCATCCAACCCTAAAAACCAAAACACTCAAACCAATCAATCAAATCACACCCAATCAAACCAGTTCCACAACACAACCAATCAAGAACGAATAGTTACTGATTCCGGGGACCGCCGACGACGGTCCACCACCAATGGCGGTGGCGCCACCGAACAATATCAACCGAGGGCCGTGAGCTTTCGTCGGTGCAATAGCAGTAAGCGTGTGAGCACATCGAGGTCCAGGAGCATCATCTTCCGTATCCCAATAAGTATCCAATAGACGATACGTCGGAGCTGGTTGCATCCATGGCTTCGAACCCATGAAACCCCAAAACCCCCAATTCTCACTTAACCTAATATCACTAACTTACTACAACAATCGGTAATGATTCTGGAGGAATTGGAACCGGAGAAGTGGTGACTCGATGTTCCGGCGGAATCCGGCGCCGTGCTGCGGCGGTGAACGACGGTGGCGGTGGTGGTGGAGATTAGTGAATCTTTGGGGAATTATTACATGAAAAAGTGGATGATATTGGATCGATTGATGGTAGAAAACAGTTGTGATGGTGTTTAATTTGGATTAGGTGGAATCGCACTAAATTGAGGGATGTTGAGGAGATCGAAGATGGAGAAATGGGATTGAAAAACGGAAGATGAAGATAAACTGTTTATGACTTAGAAGTTTCTATAATAAGTCTTTGAATTTTGAAAGTGTGTCGTGGTTTTTGTGTTGCAGGAAATAACTAGTTGGCGTTGTGGTGGACATTACCTTTGAGATGTATATATTATGTTTTGGCTCTCTCTTTAATATCAATCTGTCACATTCTTAAAATTCACGTGTGAAGTTTTATCGCGAGGGTGTGAACAAACCAAAACCACAATCACTAGTTACTCAGAATGATACTATATGTCATATTTAAAATAAAACCAACTAAAGTTCAAATGTTAAAACCATGCGAAAACGTTTTGAAAATCAAACAAACTCAAGTATGTAAAATGTAAATATTTTGCAAAACACTAGCCAACCCAATATTTGAAACTCATAAATGAAAACCAAGAGTTATATCTTTAATATAAAGCCTTAGGATGCATGTTGAACTCGTGTTGTGCTCCTAATGGCAAGCGAAGTTAACGATCAACATCACCAAAACATCAAAATTTTCAAACATCATTCACAAAAGTTTATACTTTTAGTAAGTCATGATCAACATCTCAGTTTCATGGATTTTCTTGTACAATTCAATCAAACTAACATCCAAGCATTGTATCTAACATCATAACATTATCAAATCATGAACTCCAAGAACAAAAGTTTTCTTTTATGGCAATGTATGAACTAGATGATCAATCCGTGGATTTCTTGCATAATCAATATAATCTAGCATTCATATGACCTAACTAACATCATATCAACATTTAACAACCATCAATTTCATGTTTTCATCACTAATTTTTGGATTAGGGTTCATCTACATCAAAACTATGAACAACCAATCAAAATTAACTTCTAGATGTGTAGAAATCAACAATTGAACTTGTAAAACACATTGTAATCACTTGAATCACTCAAAATCCAAAATTTTGTGTGTGTTGAAGCTTGAATTCGCAATGTGGAGGTGTGGGTATGAGGTTTGCTGCCGAAAATTAGGTTTGAGGGGGATTAGGGTTGTATTTTAGGTAAGTTTTGTTAAAAGATAATTACAACTTAAACCCCTTGATTTTTATTTTATTAAAAAACAATCTTTTTAACACTTTTTAAATAATTTTAACTGCCAACTACAAGTATTATTAATCAATAATCATACTTATAAACATTTACAATAAGTCACACAACACATGAAATGTATATAACACGTTATCACGTTATCGCGTAAAATTTACAAATAAATATTTAAAATTTTATAAATTCATGAATCACATAATCACAACTAATAATCAACATTATTAATTATATTATTGTTGCTTATCATAGATTAGTACTATTAAGTCACCAACGTTCAATGACAACTATTGTGTACCAACGACACGTGTATGCAAGACCTAACGGAACTAACGGAGTTTGATCACGAAAAATTACCGGATGTCACATTATCCCCATGTTGAAAGAATTTTTCTCCCGAAAATTACGTTACATGGTTGTGCTACATCACTGGTTTACTGCATTGGTATAACGAAATCGAGTGAGTTGTCACAACATAAACCGTATTTCGATTGCCATGGGTTTGAGATGATTCAAGGGACAGGTGACTTAGTTGCAAAAGTGGTGAAGAATGACGATCTAGTGTGGTAACCGGGAATACTTGATCGATTATTACAATATGAGTTTATGCTTTTAGATCAAAGAAACCTTCACGATTTTGCGAAAGTCGCAATGATTTGTTTTGGTGAGCAAGCGATGGTGATGGTTACTATCCGAATTCACAGAAGATTGATGATCCAAGAACCCTTAACGAATTTTCGGGGATGACGCGTCTGATGATCAACGGTGGGTTTTTGACATGGAAATCTTTGTTGGGATTTTTTGATAACCGGATAGTCGCCATCGGCGCTACACTCTACATCCTATAGTTGACATGCAACTGCCCCTTAATTGGTTGATTATCCAGTAACTTTCGTCGTGAAGTTATTGGAACTGCTATTGCTATCATTAGTTTTGTTGTTAACTTGCTTATTATAGTTTAGATAATAATATACTATGAGCTAATTTCGAGTGAGTTTTTTAGATAAAGGTTGAGGCGAGTTGATTTGTTGGTTTTGAGTGAGTTTTGGTTTTTTTTGAATAAGTTGCGGGTATGGGTCGTCTGAAAAACCGGTCTTGTAAATTATCCGAATCTAGAGATTTTGGTTTTTGTTTGCAAAACATTAGCCTTAAGTTTCCGTATCTATTAATAAAAATCCTATCCTTTTTCTAGAAGAGATGATCATTTATCTGTTATATAAAATAAGTTTTTAAAAGGATAGTTTTAGGCAATTTTATTTTAATTTTTTAATTATCTCTTCTATTAAATAATTATATTAAATACTAATGATATTATTTAATTACTTTTTAGATTAAAATGGACTTTTAATAAATTAAGAAACAGGCGTTTTTATAAATGTAATTTGTAAAGAAACAAATTTTTAAAAATAAGAAAATTTTCTAAAACATAAAACTTATTTAAAAAATAAGAAATATTTTAAAATGGTTTTCTTAAAATAAGGCTTTTATAAGACAAAATAATTAAAATTCAGAACTATAATAAGGAAATTTGTAATATTGACAGCTTTTAAAACAATTTGTTTGAATTAAAATGTTTAAACTTTTTTAAAAAAACAATAAAGGTTTACGCAAAGAAGTTTAAAACAATGATATAACTGTTTTATTACTTATATTTTTACTTATACGTAATATCAATCATATTTTATCTCAAACAATTGTTTTATAATTAATATATTTTTATTACTAACTATTATATTTTATTTATTTAACTCGTATAATACACAGAATCCTAACCTAGTAATGAATATATAGAAAATTATGTTCCTTGCTTTTTATTTAAAAAAATAGTGGAGTTTCATAAACGATCTAATGAAAATTGAACTTAGAAATATTAAAGACAATTTGGAACATGAAATGGAATTTTAAAGTCACGTACGTATGCACACACAAAGCTGCTATAAGATAATGTTATTGTAAAAATGAGTTTTGAAGAATAAAAGAGTTATATTTTACCTTGCACGGATTCGAATATAATTATACTAAAACATAGATAGAAGTAATTATACAAGATAGAAATAAAGATGTAATTATATGACTAACTTTATATTTAAAGTTACAAATTGTATCTAAAGCTAATTATAAGCATTAATACAAAAAAATGAAATAAATAAACAATTTGCGTTTTGTTACTTTTGTTTTTTATGGTTAAAAAAACAGTCGAGACCTATTCTCTAGAGGTAAGCATGCTAGTCGACTAGACTTTGTTGGTATTTAATTGGTTAAGGCATTATTCACGTAGTTGGTTTTTAATCGCAATTACTTTGAAAAGTTATATCAATATGTAACAAATCAATATGTTATGGCTAACTGCCACGAATTTATTAAACTTATAGATTATTTAGTGTGAAGTTATAATATCTTCTCATGGTTAATATTATCTATACTATATTATAATGTATGAAGGAGGGTTTCCGTCATAATTTAAGAGATTTGAACATTTTAAGCACAATGTATAACATAAAAACAATTATTTCTAAGGACAGTATTGTTATTTTAACCATGCTTAAAACATGAATATTCAAATCTATTTACACATTAATTCCTTTATTTCTTAATAATTTACTTTTTGTGTGGTTGTTAGATGTTTTCAGAATGTTTGTTCCGATTTCAAATTTAAACCTCTACTTTTCTCTTTACTTTCAGTTTCATGGTTCAAATATAAACATGTATTTCTATCTCACCATCAATCTCAAACCCTAACCCTATCAAGATGAGGAGTAAAATAGAAGGCACCTGTTGTTATAGAGAAAAGGTGATGGATTCAGGTGCTGGAGTCACCCTATCAACAGCATCTTCTGTTGGGCAGTTAACCCACGATTATTTTGAAATGTTGTTAACCCACAATTGAAACTCGATTAAGCCTGTTCGACAACTGATACTTTGAATTTTGTCAAAGGTTCCTTCCGGTAGGTATTTTGTTAGTTGGATTTTGATTTTCTCTTGACTTTGTTTATCTCAGGCACTCTCATGATGATGGTTGGGACGATGATTTATCATGGGTAATCAACTTTTCAATGGTTCAACTGTTTCCTCTTCGCCTATTTATCTCTCAGTTGCAGGTAATTTATCGCATTTCCTTCACGGCTATGCTTCATTCAAAAGTAATAAAAAAACTAAGTGTTGTTGATTACTGCTTATAGCTATATATATTTGTACTTCACACCTGGTTGTTTGAGAGGTTTAGTTAGGGCTAGACTTAAAGTTTGCGTTTTGTGTTTTGGAATACGAATCAGAACTATGGATTTGAGATTCATTAAGTCTAAGTTTTTGTAATCCGTTTTCAATATTGCTACAATATCCATGAGTGGTTTAAGGTTTTTTGGTTCTAAAATCGTTTGTAGCTTTAAATTTTCTATTTGATTTTGTCAGGTGTTCGTTGGACGGGATCTTGCTTCTAATCCTTTCGTTTACATGCTTAGTAACCAACTTGCGTTTATGCCTTCTATTTGGGGATGCTTTCCAATAACTTAAAGTAACCAATAATGTGAATATTGCAGTTCTTTTTGACATTTATGGGTCTAAAGTTGGATGCAATGATGTAGAACTGATTGAGTTCAAGCTCCTATTCTATAAGATGTGAATATATTGTAGGTAATCTTTTTTCTTCACATTGATGATCATAATTAGTATTAGAATTTGATTTCTTTTTTCTTATATGATAAACCTGCATCATCTTTTTTTTTGTTTGACACGGCTACATTGTTATTGGATCGTTTATAAATACACACTTGCTACATGTTTAATGCAGTTTAGTTAGTATTTGATTTCTGTTTTGAGTAGACACTTGCAGGTTAACAATTTTTTTTCTGGTTTTTTATAGCATTCAATAATTTACATTCAGTGTCACAATTGTGTTCATATGAATGGACAGTCCATTTACAATGATGGTGTATGGATCTTTTGTTTCCATGCATACCTTTTATCATTTTAAAGCAGTGGGCCTAAATATACATTACATATTTGTTGTTCTATGTTTGTTATTTAAGTGGCCATCTTTTGATGTTGTAATTACTGATCAAGTCTTAATTGTGTTTTCAAAATTTAAAGTAAAAAAAGTGTGCTAAGGTGATTGTTTTTCAATTTGTTTGCTCAGCCTTTGCGATTATAGGTTGCCCCTCTTTTCTTTTTGCCCATTTAACTGCTTTCATGACCACTACACTCTTAGGCATCTTCAAAAAATTCCAATAACCAATGATACACGTTAGTTATCTCCTTCAGTTTGCACCGCATACTATAGTCGTCTACCTTATTGCTTTACATGTCTGTTTTTCTACTTGGTTTTGTTTATGGTTGTTGAAGGATTATTTAGATTTTGTTTATTTTTCAACTATACGTGAAACATGTTGGATAGAATTTTGCTTAGAAACATGTCTACAAAAGATATTGACTTTTATTGAAAATTTTATAGGATGGGTAGTTGTAGTAAGTTTGGGTTTATGTAAATGCATAAGCATAGTGATTTAGTTCAATTATCTTAATCCAAATAATCAATTACAATTAAAGGACATGTCTCATCCTCATATTATCTTTACTTTGCATTTTCCTACACAGCTTTGGATGACCCTATTAAAGTCAGTTGCGGGTCACTAATCCAGTTTGATCATCCAGATTCAAATTGGTTTTTACACTATAGATCTTGGTTTTCCTTTTTCAAAAACATTATTGCGTTAATCCCTCACACCAATCTCTGCTACAAAAAGGATCCAAACCACTCATACCTTCTCTGCTCGAACGAATATCCTAATAGTTATTACACAATACGATTAGGTATGTTTTGAGTTAAGCAACAATCCGTATGTTTCGATTTAATGTAGGTTTTGTTGCTTAATTGGAGTTTAATAACGCATCAATATGTACTGTATTTTTGGTCCTTATGGCTTGTCTTTGATTTTTGAGGTTCATAACCAAGTTGACAAAACATATGATGCTAAAAACCTTGGACGATGTTGGTGTCAATCGCAAGTTAATTTTTGTGTTTAGTGCCATCCAATATGGTTTTGATGTTCAAGTAGCTTAATTGAGATGTTGATTGATTTAATATCTTTTTGAACCCTGTTATTAGTTTATTGTTGATTCTACAGGTTTCACTTTTTGTAATGTTCTTTTTTTTTGTGATATCTTATAAACAAGAAAGATTAAATTCTTTCAATTTATAGTTCATGTTTATATATAATTCATGTTGAATGCGCATCTAAATTAGTGTCATCTATACTTTTGATAAAATTGAATGTATCAATTTGAGATTATATGATGAGTACTCTCTTTGTTATTGTTAAAGTTTATTATAATAAGTATGTCATTTAGATTATGAGTTTAGAGGATCAAAATAAATATTTGTTATTTGAATTGTTGGTTGAAAGCCAAAAAAATATACAGAAATTTTGAGCTCAAGTTTTTTAAAAATTAAGTTGCTATAGGTATGAGAACCATCAACTATTAAGTTTTATGGAATTTTGGGATATGATGTTTGAATACAGTGTGTTTTAAAAGAGAATTATGGTTGTGTTTATTTGACCCACACCACAGATATAAAGGAGTTGCAATGGTGTTTGAGTTAAAGTTAGAATTTTCGACTGGGGTTAATCAAATATTATTCAAGTAATATACATAAAATACTATGTATAGATGCTAAATATTTATATTTATGTTTTTATATACACACACCGTTGACATGTACACCACTAAAGTATTAAAAGATGAATTTCATATTAAAAGTATCCAAACGAATAAAGCTTGGGTCTCTTTTAGAATTATTGCAGATAGTTTTGGTTTAATTACAAACATAATGATTACAAATTGTTTAATACTTAATTGTTGTTTTTGGAACAATAAAAGAATAAAAGCATACTGGGGTTGTTAATCTTTATTAGTATTTTGATTACAATTTTTTTCCTTTAACATGTTTTTATTCATAACTCATATGCACTCACTCTCTAATCTCAATAAGGAGATCATCTAGAAGCGTGCAAAGAATAATAAAAGTGCCAGAGTAATTGTAAATTATAACCATAACTTTTTATTTTTAATTATTACATGTAAAATATAATTTTAGTTAAAGGAATCACACAATTTTTTGAATTATATCATTATTCTTCATACAACCTATGTAATATACTGGTTTATGTAACGTTATCCAAAGTTAAAAGCAAAGATGAAGTAATACTCTTTATACTTGATAAAGATGGTAAAATTATAAACAAAACAACAAATGTAGTGCATAAAATTAGTGCTAACAAGGTAAATAGTTGAAATTTGGACGTATGGATGTGCATACCGTAAAGAGTTAACTAAAACGAGAATTACAACCCTACGATTGCGGGAACACATTGTGGTGAGAAAGACGCAACGATTAAAAGGGAACAATAAATTCATAAAAAACGAGCATATTTAATAACATCACGTCACTAACTAATAATACCGTAATATATAGAGAAACAAAAACATTTGTATAACTAAAAGATAAAGTGTGGCAATAAGCTTGATCATGTACACAGAAAATATAGAATACAATTTACATTTTTCGTACAATTGAATTGATCTTATTATGCAAGTAATTCGCAACTAGGGTTTTAGTTTCCGGCTTTTATGTTTTAAGAATTGAGTTTTCTTGTTCATGTGTTACTTCATTGCATTGGTGATTTCTTTGTTTGCTTGATAATTAAAATAATACATTATTAGATACTTGACACGTCTAACGATTATGAAGTTTATCCAACAAAATGATGACAAAAACCTTAATAATTTCGGAGCGAAAAAACTTATTGAACATTTGTAAGCAGTATTATATGAATATAAAATTTACCGGAGACGAGTATTGCAATTAAAAGTGTCGCACCCGTCGCATCGCACGGGTCTCCTGCTAGTAACATAAAGATAAAGATTACGATTGTATATTTTAACAAAGGATTACCAAAAAGTTTAGTAATGAACAAAACGTGTTTCCTATATCAAACATTTGAAGTTGATTTTATTGATTATAATTATGAGTGCTTTATCTTTTGATAATGATTAAAATTAGAACATGTAAAGAAAATGTTATAACCATATGTTCATGGTCTATCATCTTCATGTCATTAGCATAAAGTAACAAGAAACAACGAAAAATGACAAGCTGAAAATAATGCTAAAAGGACACGTTAAACCAATTCGAATTCATCAAGAAATATAAGAAACGCAGTCGAAGATAGTTCATTACAAAACCTCATGAATTCTAAACGAGGTTTTATAAAACTAAATATATTTAAAACAAGGTTTACAAAAACATTTTTGAACAAAGTTTATAAAAAAACATTTTATAACCAAATTCAAGACTCTAAACTTTTCTTGCAACACAAATCAAAGTTTTTATAAACTTAATGATTTTTATAAAAGAAAAGAGTACAAGCGAATTTAAATTGTAGGAAGAAATCTTTTTAAATAGAAAGACTTTCAACTTGTGTGTATTGTCTTCAAATTTGTATTATCCTTACCACACAATTAGTATTTGGTTCACTTACGTAAAATGTTTAGATATTCTTTTCAAGATGTTCTAAAATTTAATGGTTCGCATAGGAAGCACTAACGATCAAGTATTTAAAAATACGATCAAATATCAAAAGTTGTGTGACATTTGACATTTACATTTTTAGAGTAGATTATCAAAGAACAAAGAGTTGTGAGACGTTACATTTTCAGAGTAGATCATTGATCACAAATCAACCACAGAGAATATGATACTTTTGGTCTTTAAAAAATCTTTATTGTAAAGTTAAAAATTATTTCCCGTAAAGTTAATATTCTTCCTGCGCTACGCGGCGAAGGTCCAACTAAATTTCTCATATGTAATGTTGTGTTGCTTTGGTCATTATCTATCTGGCTTGTCAAAAACCATACAATTGAGGTTTGGTGACGAAACACAAAAATTCTACACTTTAGAGGCCAAACTCGAAAAAAATAAAACTCTACTATAACTACTTTAGTGGCCAAACTTTAAAATGATAATATTAAGTGGCTAAAAATCACGCACTAAGTGATGGGAGCCTGGTTAATTTTTCCACGTACAACGTTGCCTTACTTCGGTCGTTATCTATACGGCTCATTAGAAACCATTTAATTGAAGTTTAGCGATGGAACATAAAAATACTAAAATTTAGTGGCAAACTCAAAAAACATAAAAACTTCACTATAAATAGTTTAGTGGTCAAACTCTATGATCTTAAACTTTAGTGGGCAAACTAAAAACATAATTATGATCGTCAAACTCTAGGATTCCAAACTTTAGTGGCCATAGTAAAAAAAACAAATTGATAACCAAACTTTAAGATTTTAAACTTTAGTGGTTATAGTAAAAAACAAATCGGTAGCCAAACTCTAAAAATCTTACGGTTTAATGGTCATAGTAAAAAAACCGAAGCCAAAATATAAAATACTAAACTCTAATTGCTAAAATAAAAAAATAAAACTTTTTTATAAATAGTTTGATAGGCAAGCTCTAAAATTCTAAATTTATATTATTATTATTATTATTATTATTATATTATTATTATTATTATTATTATTATTTAAATATTACTATTATTTTATTATTCTTATTACCGAAGAATCCTATATGGATTAATATATGTTATATGTATAATGCGTAGCTTCTGAGTTGGATCACGGTCGAATATAGTGAAGAAAAAAAGAGGACAAGCGAAAAGAAGTTGGTATTCTACTATAAAGAGCATTAGTAATCTTGTCATCTTATTAGGACAACTATATACAATAATCTCTATTTTTTTAAAACACATGTTGTACATAATAATTCTAACATTATAGAGAGACTATGATAAGATTAATGTCACATCCCCAACCACGGCGGTTTCCCAAGGGGCGTGAACATCATGGAAACCATATTCATTGATCGACCACTACATGGTTTAGTAACATACGTTGAAAATAAGTTTAAAAATACATAATTGTTTTCAGAGTTGAATTGCGAAAGTAGTAGAGCTAATGTAATTGTTTTCAAAACATGACAAATACAACAATAAATGTCCCAAACAACATGAATGGCCCTAAATGCGACGTGGACCAAACTAGCTTAACTTGATGCAAATGTTAAATACCTGAAAAAAACATGCATAAAAATATGTCAACATAAATTTGGTGAGTTCACAGGTTTTAAAGTAATAGTAAACAGTGTAATAGACCACAAGTCTTTCCATGATTTGATTGTTGATCATACAATACTACAATATTATATAAGCATCGCAACCGAAGCTAGACTGTAACTATAACAAATTGCCCCTACCCATGCCTACCGTAAGCATGAGTGTGATCAGGCTAATAATGCACCCGTTTAGACCTCCAGTCAAGATTAGGGTAATTAATCGGGGTGGGGGTAGTCAAACCCAATAGTACTATCCATGATTAACTCGCTTTGGGAAATAAACTAACGGTCCGATAATAGGGGACTTTATACGGTAAGTAAACAACTTATATAACATATGAAACCATTGACAAGTAAATGTGTCCAGAAAAATAGTAATTTGCATGTAATCTCCCCCAAAAGGAAAATAAATAAAATAGGGCCGTGAAACTCACCTGTAATGCACGCGTGAATTCTAGCAATAGCCTGTACGTATGATTGGTCTAGAAATCTCCTAACCAAAATCACAATATATTCATGACGTCATGATTACCGACCCTAGATGGTCATGCATAACTCATCCACAAAATTAGTTTTGAAATGTCACTTGACTAGTTAGACACGTTGAGCCGTTAATGTTTTATTTAGATTCTTGTCTTCATAGCTATCTTCATAAAAACACATAATGTATTGGATGGGTTTTATATTAAGTATAATAGCATTATACTCTTCATGTGTATGAGTTTCTTTTCATCAAATGCCTCCAAAAGTGTACTTTATATAAATATGGACATTGGACAGAAACTAGAGGATTTTTAGATCTGGTTGACATCCTCTTTTCATGGTACAAAGAATTTTTATAAAATCTGATATTTTAACCACATCTAAATCTATATCTTAGGTTTCACAAAAAGTATATCTTGTAGTATGTAACTAAGTTTAAGTGCCTCAAATGGGACATGAAGTAACAGATGTCAGTGCAGCATTTTTCTGTACATATCCATGGATTTCACATTTTTGAGGGGTCAAACCCTACATTCACAATTAGAGCCTATAATACTTTTAAACCTAACACCTTAATCTAAGTTACCACAAAAGGAAAATCTCCATTTGATTACTTTAAGCATAACTTATGCCTCAATCTTTCTGCCCTATCTATTCTGCCAAAAATGCAGGTTCAACACTTTTATCATGTTTGTACGTTTTGGATAGGTTATACTCATCTAAAAATTTTAAGGTTGGATGAGTTAAAAACTAGACATCCTAAAGTTAATGTTAGGCTCAAGAAACTGTTCGTTTGACCATGTTTAGGTCGAGTTATGGTGTCAAAAACACAGAACATGAATCTGCCAGAAATTGTCTTACATATTTTGTTACTTTTTAAACTTTGCTAGAGCACTTTTGGATGAGTTAGTGAATATGAACACATCATGGTGATGTATAGAAGATTAGAAACAAGGTGCTAACCTTAAACAAGCAACAAGAAAGAGATGATAGTCTTGAAATGCAAGAAAAAAAAAGACTTGATCCTTTGAACCAAGAACCAACCAAGGAAAAGTAGAAAAGATGTTGTAGGATGCTTGGAAGCTTAAAAAATCACTTGATCTTCAACAATGGCACTTGAATCACCCAAGATTTATAGAAAAGGAGTTAGAAATCAAATGAAATGGTGGTGGGGATGCCTTGGTCGAATTTTGAAGAAATAAAGAGGAGAATTGAGTGTAGTATGTGGGTATGGTTGATATGTAAAGTGTATATCACCACTTATAGTCATCCACCCTTTTTAAATTTGATACTTCTTGAGATATTGATGCAAATTCACGTTTGAAAAGGAGGGAAAAAGGTTTCAAAGTAGTAATAGAATCAAGTCACTTTAAACACTTCAAAAAGATAATCACCAAAAGGGAAATCCTCAAATTTACCAAAGTCAACCAACTTGGAAAAGTCTTTTCTTTGCTTTTTCTTGAAAGGAGGAAGAATTGAGGGGTGTGAGGTGGTGGACGGCTAGGTGATGGTGGAATGGTTTGATTTTTCAACTTTTGAGTAGTATTGGGTATTTTGATAGTATTTGTCATACAATTGGTATTTTTAAATATCTTCATACTTTTACTCTTTACTTTTTAAAATACATTAAAATTTTATAAGTACTTGTATAATATCATTTCATTTAATATTTATGGTATGTTAATGATACATCATGTATTTAGTAGTTGCGTTAAAAGGATTCATTTCGGGTAAAATATAAATTTACGCGATTAGGTGTATTTATAAATTTGAGTTTTTCCAATGTATTTAATTTGGAATCTAAAATGCTTTGGAACAATGGAATCTAAAATACTTTGAAATACCTTAAAGTATTTATTAGTACATATATGAATTATCACCAGCGTTCGTGTGTGTGCCGGTTGTATCGCGTGTAAAAATGGTAATTACACCG
>BJCM01201414.1:0-13942 GCA_018326385.1 Flaveria bidentis | reverse complement strand
AAAAAATTTCTTATTTCCTAAAAGACATTTATTTTTTAACAAATTGCATTTGTAAAAAGATCTCTTTTTTAAAAAATTATATATGTAATATGAAAATATATGTAATGAAAATATATGTAATATGAAAATATATGTAATATGAAAAAAATTAAATAATATAATTTGTAGTTAAAGTGATTTATTAGGAGAGATAAGCGGAAAAATATAACTTACTAACTCTAAAATTGTGACAAGTGGCATACAAAAACCTTCTTTTATTAGTATTGATAGATATGATTGATTTGTTCCTCTACTATAATTGAAATATAATGAAATTGACTTTAATTATAAAAAATATCAAGTTTCTTTTCAAATTTAGTATGTTTAATTGCTTAAGCGATTAATTATATAATATATTACTTCTGGTCACACTAACCGTATTTTAGGCTGATCTTGACCATTGAATGTACCGAGGAGAAGATCTTAACCGTTCAAAGTCGATGGTTATGAAGAAAAATAACAGTTTTCTTTTCTGCAGTTTTGTCTATTTCTGATGTTGACCTGGTCTTTAGGAACCCACGTTCTATTCAACCTCTAACAACCCACGACCTGGTCTTTGTGGCAATTTCTTTTGTTTCTTCTGCTATTGTGTATTGCTATCAAGTACAACACTGAGCACAAAAGATCAATATAATAAACTACAATAAGCCTATACATATTAAAAAAACTATAGCCTAAAATAGTCAAATGTGAAAAGCAACATATCCGTAAAATAATATAATAAAAAAATAGTTCATGAGATTCATAAAATACAAAAATAATGGGTAACTACATTGATAACAACTTTTCTCACTATGTGCATAATAAACATCCGTTTGATGTACATGTATTTTATGTACATGAACAATAAACAGTTAAATTATTATTAAATAATAGTAAAAGAAAAAACACAATATTAGTTGTATAGTATTAGTTGTTTCAGAGATATAATTATGTGATCTGTTCATAAAAAAAGTTTTTTTTTTAAAATTCCATGTTCAAAAACAGTTATCACACACACTGTTTGAACTGAAAGTTAATGGGGAGTTTTTTTCTTAATTTTCGGTGGTGGTTGTGGGTTTTTGTGAATTCAAACACTTATATAAATAGCAAATAAAGGTTGCATTTGTAATAAATTTTCATATCAAAGCCTCTGATCTTTGGTAAAAATATGTCATTTTGATGGACACCTGAGAAAACATACATGTTTGATGGCATGGAGGAGAAAGGGAAGCTTTGTTACCTAATGTTGGTACTCTCTTGCCTCATATGTTTTTGCAAAAGTGTAAACATCTACCAGTTCAGTAAATACAATGTTATACAACTAATATTTATTCTTTTATCAAGTTTTATACTATGAATATTTATTATGCAGATAGACTCACCGCTGCGGAATCTGTCGGAGGAGGTAATGGTATTTATATTGAATCTTTGCTAAGTCACGATTATTGCTAATTGTGGTTATGTCTCATGACCAGGATGACAACCTTAACATCAGCACTGGTGGGCGACCCTTCACACCCTATTATTGCAAACAAAAACTACAAATAACCCCAGAGGTAAAATATGAAATGATGCTAAAAGTGTTCAAACACCTAATTTTTGTTACATGTTATTCATTGTTTTTTTGTTTGATCAAGCAGGGAAACATGATAAGGCTAATGAAAAATGAGCAAAATGTATGCTTTAGATTGCAGCCTAAACTTACATGTCCTAATATGTTTTTTCTATTTAATGTTTTAACACTTGAATGTATAATACTTATGTACTAATGTATCCTCTGTTATTTCATTTGATCAAACAAGAAAAAAACATCAAAGATGAGAAAGCTGAAAAACAAGTGTCCTAATACCCTTTTCAATTATGAACTAATGTATACTCTGTCATGTGTGTGTTGTTGCTTGCTTTTTCAATTACCTAATGCTTATTTGTTGTTTTGGCTTAACACCTTTTTTAAACTAGGATCATCACTCTGCAAAAAAAAAAGAAGGCTGCAAATCTGTTAAACTGGAAATAGGATGAAATTATTGAGATTGGCAGCATCGATGAGACAATTGGCGACGACATATGAGACACGACAGATTCTATCGAAAAGTTCAATGAAAAACTTAAACTTTCAAAGATTGTGATTAACAACCACAATCGTCCTAAATCTATTTAGGGTGTGAAGTTGTGTTCATGAAAGTTTTTAGTAGCTTTTTGGTTATGGTATACATTTATGTTGTTTTGGGTTCAACTCTTTTAACTTTATAATTTTAAGGTTGTACGTTGTTTTGTGTTTATGATATTGTCTTTAAATTTTTATTTCTTCTTTGACAGAAAGTTTTATAGAGAAAACTTTATATATATTATGTAGAAGAAAAATCGAAGTTTTAAAAAATAAACCAATTAAAGATGATCACAAAGATACATTGTTCAATTCACGTCACTTTCCTAATTGTAAAAAGACCAAAATACCCTTATTAATAATATATATTAATTGTTGATTAAGTTATTTACATTAATCATCCAACCCCCTCCCTGTCATCTTCCTCACCTGTTGTTCGGCCACCCAATCCTACCACAATCACCGCGCCTAACAACCACTAACATCACCGTCGTCTGACCACCACCACACTACCATCAACAACCAATGTGTATCAACGATCACCATCGTAATCGTCTAACCACCATCATGAGCAACTCTTAATTACTAATGTACCATCACCGATTGAATTGATGAGTCTACCACCTCTTTGGTCCAGATCTGATCGAAAAACTTAGTGATAGTGGTAGCTACACCTAGGATGAGCCTACCCTCACCACCCTTGTAAGTCCCTCCCAATGTCTATTTGTCGACATGAACTGCAACATCTTGACATCTCCAATCCAAATCCGAACCATCACCGCTTTCACACCACCATCATCCTCCGCACCTCCACCGTCGCACCTCCATCACCGCACATCCACCACCACACATCCACCTCGATTGAAGCCCAAATCAATGGTATGTTGCAGATGTTGTTTTGATGATAAATATGGTGTTGGGCCGATAGGGGTGACCCATGGATTTCGATGTGGTGGTGGTCGGTGGGTTGTCGGTGGTGGTGGTATTGTGGGTTGCGGGTGGTGGTGGTGTTGTGAGTTGCTGGATGATGATGATGAAATGTGGTTTTGTGTTTGTATATACAAACAAACAAATCTATAAAGATGGGGGTGGGATGTTGATCGTGTGGTGGAGTTAGTGGTGGTTGAGGGGAAAAAGGTCTTAATGTGCTATTGTGATGATGATTGTGTGGAATGATGAAGATGTTATTGGTGCGATGGAGGTGGGTTCGAGGCTTTTGAGATAATGGCGGTGGTGCTCAACAGCCTTAAGCGGTGGTGGTGGTGGTAGTTGTGGTGACGTTCGGTGGTGGTGATTGTGAGTTTGGTGAGGATAGTGGTAGTGACTTGTGGTGGTGGCAATTGTGAGTCCTGGTGTTCCGGTAGTGGTGGTGGGTTAAGGGTAGAGGCGGTGGGTGTTGAATGTTGAGAAGAAGATAAAAATGAAAAGGGCATTATGGTCTTTTAAAAAAACTAACTGAGAAACTTAACTTTTGTTAGTGTTAGGGACCGTCAGTGTGCACTCTTTGCAAAGTACAGGCCCGTATCTGTAATTTATTGAAAGTGAGGACTAAAGTTTCAATTCAAACTTACCCCAGGGACCATTCGTGTAATTTACTCTAAAAAAATTAACGAAAATTAATCTTAGACCTCAAACTCAATACAAAATTAAAATCATAAGCCTTAAACTAGTTACTAAAATTTATTAATAACAAAACCGAGGATCTGCACTAAGCCACGTAAACTATTTGTGTAATTATGCACAAGAATTAATTCGTGCATGTGCATATAATACACTCTTGTAGACAGTTATATACATGATTTATCATTGACTTTAATTTGATATCTTTTGATGTTTTGATTTTAAACACTATATAATGATTGATGAGGAGAGGTGATTAATTAATAGAATAATTAGCCTTTTATATTCTATTTAGATTTTCTTCACTCATCAAGAACTCACTTCAACACAAGACCTGATCAAGTGACTTGGTATATTAGCTCATTGTTTAACCACTAATGATTGTGGTTTGTATTACCTTTAATCTTTCACCATTGAGCGCGTGAGCTGCTACTTTTCGTTGTTTTGACCACTTATCACCACGAGAAAATATTAGACCATCTCCGCTTAACTTCTTGAAAATAGGCCCCCCATCTGGCCTTTCTAAAGAAATCTATCGAGCCTCATTATTTCTTTCAGGAGTTCAGGTTCTGTGATAACTAATTCAACTCGAGGACCTTGCCAAAATAGAATATTCTTCCCGGCAACAAGACCAACATTTAAAACACATTTAATTGACGAATATGAATGTTAGGGTGTCACACCCCAACCTTGACGGCGGAAACGTCGAGATGTGAGAGTTAAGATCGTTCACAGCCACATAACACTATTATTAAATACAAATATAATAATCATAAGTTTCAATTGTAACCATTTCAAACATAAGTATCAAATAAAGAAAATAACATAACATAAGATGTAATAAGCCAATTTATTTCATTTATTTAACTAGGTCCATTCCTAGATGTGAAAGCACTTCAAGATGTCAATCAAACTTGCGCGTTACCTGAAACATGTTAAAAATAAAAGGTCAACATATAGTTTGTGAGATTTCCATAGTTTTCATTACATAAGTATATAAAATATGGCAATTCATGTTATGAAATTAGTGAACAAAGTAACTAGGGATGTAAGACAAAATGCACAATCAAACTTTGACAGTTTTACAAGTCTCAAACGTTTACAAGTATATACAATTAGCCAAGTGAACTTGGATTAACCAAGCAGGCTTGTCAGGCCCATATATCTATGACGTCGCCAGGCTAGCAATAGTTAATGATTGTACATATAATCGACATTACATGGTAGTTATTAAGATCAACTAACCACAACATACAAGTGAATTGCCATAAGTTTACAAGAATCAAACGTTTTACAAGTGCAACGATTATAAGGTAACATGTTTCACCCCAAAGTGTGAAAATATGAAAAAGTGGTATAGAAATACTCACATGTCAATAAGTATAGAAAATGATGATTAATAAGAAAATATTAAATAACGCTCCAACGCAAAATCCTTCACAATGCACCTAGGAATATATAAATATTTACAAGGTCTAATCTTAATTATAATTTAACAAATTAACGGGGACTAGGGTTCTAAGTGAAATTTAGGGATTGTCAAATAATTATGTTTTACAAAATGGAACCAATTTTGTTTATTAATATTAAAGAAAGTTGTTATATTTTATATAAAGTTTTATATAAAAATATAACACCTATAATAATTTTGTATATATGTAAAGGTTAAATAAAGTCTAATATTTTATACGATAGTTTAAAGGCAACGTTCGGAATAATCATATTTGTGGAACAAAGTATTAGTTAAAGTATAGTTTTTTATATAAAAAAATCTATTATTATTATTTTTAAAAATATATGATAAAAGTATAAAAGTATTTCTTCTTAAGAAATCAATTTACAGAAAATAAGTATAAGTATTTTTAAAATAATCAGTTTTTATAAAAAAAAAATTAGAGTTAGGGTTGAAGGCTAAAAAACCTCACAAATAAAACATGAGGTCCCCCGGATTCGAACCAGGGACCTCCTGTTTAGGAGTGTTGAGTGTTACCAGTGAATCAGGGCTTCAACCGTGGTTTATGTTGGTTCCATCTTATTTTAAACCCATTTAAAGAAACTTCCCCAAATCACAAGAACCCTAGAATCGATTAGAGCCGAATTGAAGTTCAATTCGATAATGTAATTGCTTGGATTCATAGGGCTTTTGTCCCCCAAGAAATGACGAGTATTTACATATGTTTAATTACCCGAATTAGAAACAGATTGAAGATGAACAAACGAAGAATAAACCGCGACCAAGTCGTGAATGATTCGGATTAAAAATTATTTTTCAATAAATTAAGAAAGAGATGCTTTTATAAATGATTTTTTATAAAACTAAAAAACTAAAATTAGGAGTTATAATAAGACAATTTTTAATAATGATATTTTTTAAAACGGTTTGTTTTGTAATAACCGATGGTGCCGAGTGGAAGGGTCGTCGCTCAATGGATAAAAGTTACTCTAGGGATAACAAGAATGTTTATTAAAAATGCAATTAGGGTTTAAAAATAAAAGTTTAAAATAATAAAATCATTGTTTTATTACTTATATTATTACTCATATGCAATTTCAATCATATCATTTTATAATTATTACATTTTCATTACTAATTACTTAATATTTTATTTATTCAACCCGTGTAATACACAAAGTTTTAACCTAGTATTTAATAAGAGAGAGAATAAAAAAAATAAGTTTAGAATGTTTAATATTTTAACAAGTAACAACTCAAAACATTTTTTTTATTATAATAGATAGATTAGAATAAATTGCTTTAGGAACAAGAAACATAACTTAGGTAAGGTTTCTACTTTGACTATACTATTTAAGGTCGGCTCCCTGTAGACTCAACTGAAAACTCCACAACAAAACCAAAATATGTATGTGTTGAATGAACTATGAATAAAAAAGTTTGACTAACTAAATAACCGTATATGTTGAACCATGAATCAATGTGAGGTTGAACTCGCGGGAATACATAATGCGATATGTCCATAGGCGCGCTTGTGTATTTCTTTACCATGTTAGAGATCTCCTTGAGGTTTCCATAAATGAATCTTTTAGGAGGTCCACGTATACCTTGCGAGTTCATAGCATATTTTATGCGTGTCGGAACCCACCAAAACTTGTGAAAGAACTTGAATGGAACGAAGAGGACTATACAACATGGTAGTCCTTTAAAAACTCTCATGAAAATCATGATCATTTTGATAATAGAATGTGTGCAGTGTGGAAATTTATGTAAATATGATGGTGATATATATTAAGTTTTATGTGAAAGAGACTTCAACGTTGCTGCTTAAAAAATGTATTTAGAAAAAAAAATCCTTGTGTGCTAATTGCAAATAATTTAGCTATTTGATTAATATTATTGTTCAATCATATGGAAAAGATTTAAATATGTATATAGATGATCTCATATGCTCATACCTACCTTATATATATTATTTATTTGATTATTTGATTTGATATGTCGGTGTGTACAGTAATTATATTTTTTTATTGTCTTTTTTCAAACGTTAATAATCAAATCTGAAGAAAAATATCAATTAACTTGCAAGATGAGTTGGTCAAGGCTTTCGGTTTGTTTCTCAAATGTTATGGGTTCTAAAACCACCACCATCAATTTTTACTTTTACACCAATTTTTAAAATTGAATTATAATATTGTCAGGCTAAGGTTTTTAGGTGTGACGTTGGATTATTTTTTTTACTTGGGTTTTTGCTTAACAATTTATCATCAAATTTAATAAATGATTACCCAAGTTTGAAGGTGATAAATGCGTAAATTAAAATCAAATTAGCTTTTAATAATCCAAACTATTACGTATTGGTCACTTATAATCCATTCTATTAATTTGGCCGGCAACAATCTCAACTTTCATTTTAATTATCAATAACAGTCCAAGTAACATAATCATCAAATATTTACACTTGATTTGCACTCGATTCCACTCACAGTAATGATTATAAATGAAAAGAAATAACATATAAGCGAAATCAATCGAAAAATAGATGTAAACCAAATGTGAATTTATGATAATTATACTACAAGGATTGTCATTAGTAATAAATGTAAAAATTGAGATTTTCATTGACCAAATTAATAATATGGATTTTTCTCGGCCAATGACTAATAGTATAGATTATTAAAATCCAATGTGCCTAAATTAAAGGCTTCTAATATATGAAATTTAGAAGTTTCATTTTAAATCTTTAAAACTTATATTCTTGATCCCTCGAGCTTAACTACACATACATTTATAATATATACTTAATCTATTATTACACAGTCACTATTTTTATGTTTTATTTTTGTTTTTCTCTTGGCGTTTAGGTTTCGCATTCCTTATATAAAATTACATATATTATCTACACCCCCTCTACATGTGGGTTAACAGTGACGTTTCGAAGTTATTGTTTTTACCAGTTTTACGTCATCAACACAATAGGTGTTTCATCTTTCTTATAAAGCTTTGAGTATCATCAACAACATCCATGATAAGTTTTTCTTATATAAAGTTACGAATGTCATCAACCTCCCCGTCAATGTACGAGTTCAAGGCAATGTGTCGACATTAATCTTTTTAACGCTTTTGTGCCCCTGCCGCAACGCGCGAGGAGGCTAATGCTAGTTTATTTAAATATATATAGACTGTCGGTTGTTATCATTAGTTAATGTTGCTGCTTAAAAAATATATTAAAAAACAAAAATCCTTCTGTGCTGATTGCAAATAATGTAGCTATTTGATTAATAGTATTGTTCAATCATTTTTTATGGAAAATCTTTAATTATGTACCTAATAGATCTCTTTCCTATGTACATATATAGATGATCTCAGACGCGCATGCCTACCATTTATTCAACTATATGAAAATTGATACGACACTAGCAAATATCTGTATGACATCTTATATAATATATATGGAGACTGCCGATTGTTATAATTAGTAAATTAATCTGCAGCACTTATATTAGAGTCCTTGTAATTCTCTTTATTTTCAAAATATAGAGTGTGTGAAAAAACAAGTAACTTCATCCTATTCTTTACCAATTTATTATTCATTCCTTATAATTGTTTTATAAGTGGAAGCAGAGAGATGAAAAATAGTAACATTTTATTATTAAATAGTATTATTTAATTAAATAAAATTAAATATTAAGAATATGATGTGAGATGTTTTTAATAGATAAACAAAATCTAATGATAAAAATAGTTTTTGGTTAAATTATACATATAAAAATAAGTATTTTACCGTGAATGCTCTAACAGTCGACATTTTAGAGGTTATGTCGGATTTTTATATTTGTAAGCTAAACATCCGTAATATATTATATGGGAGAATTCATTTGTGAACTTCTCCTTTTTTAATTTAAACATTTACACTTTTCATACGTTATTAAAATTTTTAATAAACTACACCATTAAATCATATTTTTTTGTTTTCAATTTGAGTATTGTCATGAAATATCAAATTATTGGATGTGATTTTTCAAAATCTAGAAGTAAAGTTATTTACTAGTTGACTCCTAAATAGATACCTATCAAAGAGTACATGTATTTGTAGTATAAATACTACATTCATGACAATGAGAAAGATGCATTATCTTAAACATAATTCAAGAGTTATACATTTCTTCTCATCTCTCTCTATAACTCTCTTTAAACTCTTTAAGTTAGTTTATAATCTTGTTATAGTTATAAGATAATTATAACACGTTAGCAGCACGAGAACTCTTACACTTTCATCAAGAAGATCAATAAAACGCAAAGTCATCCATCAAGCAAGCAAAACAAAAATGTCGAACATAGCAAAAATTGAATTTTCGGCACTAAATATCAGTGGAGAAAATTATATGCCATGGACGGCTAATGTAAAAAGGCACCTTAAATCCATGGGTGTATTGGAAACTATACACGAGGGGAATACTTGCTCAGAGCAAGATAAAGCTAAAGCTGATGTTTTTTTACACAAACACATTGATGAAATGTTGCAATTTGAATACTCAAATTGTGATGATCCATATGATCTATGGAAAGACTTACAAAGCAGGTTTGATCATCAAAAGAAAGTTTTACTTCCTGCTGCTAGAGATGAATGGAACAAACTAAGGTTCCAAGACATTAAAAAAGTGAATGAGTACGTCTCCGCTGTATTCAAAATTTGCTCAACTCTTCGATTTTGTGGGCATATAATTACTGAGGATGATATGCTAGAGAAAACTCTGTCGACATTTCATGCATTGAATATGAGTTTGCAAAACCAATACAGATTGCTAAACTTTAAGAAATTTTCTGATCTAACTTCATATCTTCTTGTAGCGGAGAAAAAAACGAGCTATTGACGAAAAACCATCAAGATCGTCCTAATGGTGCACTAGCAATCCCAGAAGTCAATGCTATTAATAGTAATGATAACAAAAAATTGGACGTAAATAGGAACAAGGTCGTGTGCGAGGATGTGGTCGCGACCATTTTGATAAAATTCATTTTAATGATCATAATCATCCTTACAAATGGAACAACAATTACCGAGGTAATTCTCATGGCCGTGGTCGTGAACGTGGTCGTGGTCATGGACAACGAACTACCAATTTCAACCACCAAAACAAGTTTAAAAATGAAGTTGGTACTTCTCAAAATTATGCTAGTTCATGTTTTAGATGTGGTAGTACAAACTACTTGTCAAAAGCTTGTCGCACTGCTCTACATCTTTGTGAACTATATTAAGCATCCCTTAAAGGGAAAGAGAAATAAGTGAACCATGTGAATAAATTTGATGACATCAACGTTGAGCTAAATACCTCATATTTTATCGGTGATTTGGAACTTTGAAAGATATGTTGCTAGATTATAATAATTGTATGCAACAATTATGTAATTCTCTTGTTTAAGTAACTTTTAGTTATGTTTAATTGTTTTTCTTTTCATGTATTATATTAACTATATGAATAAAGTTTTTTGTTAAAAAAAGAGGACTTATTATATGCTTATTATTTGTCCATATATTTGAAGATATAAAAGAAAAAAAATGACTCTAATTGGAGCACAAGGCCAAACAAATGAATGAGATATATGCATAGCAGATAGTGAAGCTACACACACTATACTTAGATCCAAGAAATATTTTTATGAAATGAAATCAACAAAGGGAACCATTGATACAATGTCAGGTCCTACAGACTTGATAAAAGGAGTTGGAAAGGCTAAATTAGTATTACCAAATGGTACAAAGCTTTTAATAGAAAATGCTTTATTTTCCCCAAGATCAACGAGAAACTTATTAAGTTTCAAAAACATATATAATAATGGATATGATACTCGGTCAATGACTGTTGAAAATGAAAAATATTTGCATATCATGAGCAAAAGTCACATATTAGAAAAACTGCCAATGCTCCATTCTGGTTTGCATTACACACATATTAATGTGCCACAAGCACACATGGCAGTTAAAGAGAACTTTTGTGATCTTGAGATATTCAAGTTATGACATATAGATTAAGCCATTCGGGGTCTACAATGATGAAAAGAATAACTGAAAGTACACATGAACATCCATTGAAAAATCAAAAGATTTCACAATCAAATAAAATACCTTCGTGTACATCTTGCTCTCTTGGGAAGCTAATTACTAGACCTTCACTATTAAAAGTTGAAAAGGAATTACCTATGTTTCTTGAAAGAATTCAAGGTGACATATATGGACCAATCCATTCATCATGTGGACCATTTAAATACTTTATGGTTTTAATAGATGCATCAAGCAGGTGGTCTCATGTCTCTTTATTATCAACTCGTAATGTAGCATTTGCTAAATTCTTTGCTCAAATTATTAAATTACGAGCACATTTCCCTGATTATATAGTTAAAAGAGTGAGACTTGATATGCAGGTGAATTTACATCAAATGCTTTTAATGATTATTGCATGTCTGTGTTGTTGAACACCCTGTTGCTCATGTATATACACAAAATGGTTTAGCTGAGTCGTTAATCAAACACCTGCAATTAATAGCTAGACCATTAATTATGAGAACAAGACTTCCTGTGTCTATTTGGGGTCATGCAATTTTACATGTTGGATCATTAATTCGTATGAGACCAAGTGCTAGTCATAAGTACTCTCCTTTACAACTTGTTTCTGGCCATGAGCCAAATATTTTCCACCTTAGAATTTTTGGATGTGCGGTATATGTTCCTATTGCACTACCGCAACGCACAAAAATGGGTCCTCAAAGAAGGTTGGGAATATATGTTGGATATGAAACAACTTCCATTATAAGATATCTTGAACCTTTAACGGGTGATGTATTTACGGTACGTTTTGCTGATTGCCACTTTAATGAGGCAAATTTTCCAGCATTAGGGGGAGAAAAGAAAAAAGAACAAAATGATGTGTCATGGTCTGAGTCTTCTTTGTTGCGTTTTGATCCAAGGACAAAACAATGTGATACAGAAGTTCAAAAGATAATACATCTGCAAGAAATTGCAAATCAATTGCCTGATGCATTTACTGATACAAAAAGAGTAACTAAATCTTATATACCAGCTGCAAATGCTCCAGCTCGAGTTGAGATTCCAAATAAGGAAATAGATAAAAATATGGCTCATGAATCCCAGAAACCTTGAAACGTGGAAGACCGATTGGATCAAAAGATAAAAATCCTCGAAAAAAGAAAATATCAAAAAAAGAAAATAATCTTAAAGAAAACAATAGTGACAAAACACTAAGTATCCAAACTTTCTCTGAGAAAGAAGTGAATAAAGATATGTCAATCAACTATGGTCATATGCATACATTATGGAATCGAGATGAAGCGGAAAATATTGATGATGTATTCTCTTATTCTGTAGCAAGTGATATTATGAGCGGAAATGATGCTCCTGAACCAAGATCGGTAAATGATAGTCAAAATCGACATGATTGGGATAAATGGAAAGATGCTATGCAAGCTGAACTAAATTCACTTAACAAACGAAAGGTTTTTGGACCCATTGTTGTAACACCTACGTATGTAAAGCCTATTGGGTACAAATGGGTTTTTGTGCAAAAACGAAATGAGAAAAATGAAGTTACAAGATATAAAGCTAGACTAGTAGCTCAAGGTTTTTCTCAAAGGCTGGGAATTGACTATGAGGAAACGTATTCTCCGTTATGGATGCAATAACCTTTAGATATTTAATCAGCTTAGCAGTATCAAAAAATTTAGATATGTGTCTTGTGGATGTCGTTACAGGTTACTTGTATGGATCACTTGATAATGACATTTATATGAAAGTTCCTGAAGGTTTTAAAATCCCTGAAGCGTGTTCAAAACCTAAGGAAATGTATTCAATCAAATTACAAAGGTCCTTATATGGGTTGAAATAGTCTGGAAGGATGTGGTACAATCGTTTGAGTGATTATTTGACTAGTAAAGGATACACAAATAACCTTATTTGTCCATGCGTCTTTATTAAGAAAACATTATCGGGATATGTGATCATAACCGTATATGTTGATGACTTAAATATAATTGGGACGCAAAAGGAAATTCATGAAACGATTATTCTTCTAAAGAATGAATTTGAAATGAAAGACCTTGGGAAAATCAAATATTGTCTTGGTTGCATAATGGGATACTTGTGCATCAATCAAATTATACCAAAAAGCTTTTAAAACGTTTTAATATGGACAAGGAAAATTCCTTAAGCACCCCAATGGTCGTTAGATCACTCAATATTGATAATGACCCATTTCGACCTTGTGAAGAAAATGAAGAATTTCTTGGTCCAGAGGTACCATAACTTAATACGATTGGAGCTCTTATGTATCTTACTAAGTGTACAAGGCTGGACGTTCCTTTGCAGTCAATTTGTTGGCAAGCTTTAGTTCATCTCCCACAAAAAGACATTGAAATGGGATCAAACATATTCTTCGATATCTACAAGGAACTATTGATTTAGGCTTGTTTTATCCTAATGATTCAAAAGAAGGTTTAGTTGGTTATGCAGATGCAGGTTACTTATCTAATCCTCATAAGGCCAGATTTCAAACCGGATACGTGTTTAAGAATGGAGGAACATCAATTTCATGGAGGTCTAAAAAACAAACACTTGTTGCAACTTCCTCAAATCATGCTAAAGTCATTGCACTACATGAAGCTTCCAGAGAATGTGTATGGTTAAGGTCTATGACACAACTTATATTAACTTCTTGTGGACTAGAGAAAGA
>BJCM01201405.1:0-14822 GCA_018326385.1 Flaveria bidentis | reverse complement strand
GGTAAATGACAAATAATTTCAATTATTAAAAATTATTTTGTTATAACTATTAGAGTTATGAATCGAAATAAGAAAAATATAATATTATAAATTATGGATTTGTTTTAGTGATATTAAAGGTAGAATTATAATATATCATAAGAGTAATGGCATGTGTTTAACTTTATTTTTAACGTGTAATGATTCAATTTAAAACTTTCAAATGACGAAGATGAGAGATCTAAGATCTAAAATTACCTCTGAAGTTTTGTTTTAGATCTGTCACACATGTTTATAATTTGATGTTGGTGCGTACGGGTTTGTGTTTGTAACACTTGGCCCTAATACCATCAATATTGTTAGATCGCTCACGAGAAGCTTACGGATTTGCTTTTGGTTACCCGGGTGAAAACTTTCTAGGGAGGTCACCCATCAATAGATTATTGCCACATGAGCACGTTTAACTATGGATCTCTCTTCTAATACACAGCCAGTACTTCTAAAACACGTTAATGATATTAGAGACAAAACATTACTTATGAATCAGGATTCTCTTCTGTACACGGTTGATGTGGGATTTATGTAGGGTGTCACATTCACCCCCCCCCTTTTGGACTCATCGTTCTCAATGAGCCCGAGAACTCACCATACCCCGTAAGGTTTGCCCCACCATCCCGAACGACACATGAGTGGCTTTGATACCATTCTGTAACACCTGACCCCTCATACCACCAATATTGTCGTTTCACTCACGAGGAGCTCATGGGTTTGTTTTTGGTTGTTCGGGTGAAAACTTTATAGAGAGGTCATTTATCTCTGGATGTGTTGCCACCCGAGCATGCTTAACCGTGGAGTTCTACTTTCATCCACAGCCAATACGCGCAAAACACATTGATGATATTAAAGATCAGACATTACTTATAAATCAGGAATCTCTCCTGTATACGGTTGATGTGAGATTTATGTAAGGTGTCCCAATGTTAGTGTGTGCATAAATTTGTTTATGTGTCTTGACATATACACAAACGCACACATGTGTGATTAATGATTATACAATTATAAAAAGGTATTCTAGATAATGTTTTGTGATAGTGTGTACGTATCTATGTAAGTGTATAATATTATTATCAATATATCAAATAATAGTATTTCATGTATACCAATTTGTGTGAAATGAAATGTTTGGATCACGAAAGATGAAAGCTATATATGGCTGTGAAAATTGCGTAGCAACTGTGAAGCAACTTGCTACACATTTGTGACAAAACTTAGAATACAAATATATTTTGTCTCAAATGTGTATCAATTTGCTTCACATTTGGTACCCCACAACGTAAGTTATTTTTCATTTTTGTTTTAAGGCTTTTTTGGCCTTTAAAATAAACTTAAAATTCTTAAAAATTATTTTAAGGACATTAATTATTTTGTAAGACAATTAAATAAATTCTGATTTTTTTCTATATACTCTAAATTAATATTGCAATTAGAAATGAATTAGGTCAAATATAAAACGTTTTCATTCATCAGTATAAATTGAGTTACTTTATGTTTCAACATAAATTTAGTTTTGAAAACGAGTCAGGAAGATTGTAATTTACGTGCTTTTTTATGCCCGCTTTTACTTGGTCTATGTTTCATATGATACAATTTTGTTTAGCGGTATAAATTCGAGTTAGATTATGGTTAAACATGAACTTAGTCCAGAGACAAGTCTAGGTGATTGTTAGCCTATACTATATCACGCCATGTATGATACCGCCGTAGTGCGCGGCCGATAAAAAATAGTTATTTATATATTATTACTATATATTATTAACTATTATTGATTTTCTTATATAAATAAACTTATGTTAGATAAAAATGTAAATAAATTAAACCACTTAATTTGCCATGTACAATTTAGTTAATATATAAACTAAAATAAATATTGTGTAGCAAATGGATAGCAACAACATTTAAATATTTACATTTCTGACTTATCTGTTATTTTGTGATTTAATTATATCTTCGTTGTAAATGCATCGTAAGTTATATAAAACTAATTCAAAATCTGATGCATATGTGACACATTAGCAATGAAACTTATATTTTTTACTATGCTTAGCAAATGTGTCACAATATATAAATATTTTTATTAATACATATTTGTATTTTTAGTTACTTGTTTATATATTGATATATTTAAGTAAATTAAGTTTTGCTACACTTTTGTGATGAAATCGTTACGATTTTTTTGTTGCGTCGTAATTTCTTTGCAAAATTTGTAAGAAACTTAAGAAATTTTGTTTGCTTTGCAATCTTGTTGTAAATGCGTAGCAATTTGCGACACAAAGAGTTGCGTAGCAAATTTTACGTAGCAAAACCCCATATTTTCTAGTAGTGCCATCGTTAGGATATGATGGCCCACAACGTTTCAGTTGTCTAGGAATTTATTTATATGGATCGTTGAAGATATACGTTGAAGATACATGTAACTTTTCATAGTTTAAAAAAGGGTTTGATTAGAAGTGGCAAGAAAGTTTCACACTAATACAAAAATGCACCTTCAGCGATACGTCAACTCGCAACAGGTAAGTCATCCGACGCATATGACAAAATATTTTGCTATATTTGCTCGGACTTCACGTGAGTGACTCGAATATTTTTACAATCTTATTATTATGTTATACGGTGATTGATTTTAACAAAGACCTACTAGCCATAACATGATATTATTATATGATACACATCAATATATACATAATTTATATTAATTACTGCATGATGCACATCAATATATACATAACATTCTAGATTTACTCGATAACATTGATTGCATTCATTGAAATAGGGAAATTGTCGTACGCATTTACAAGGACAATATCATCGACGTGATCATGTTGGTCCAACGGTCAATCTTGAAGCCGTGGCGTCACAAGATTTGTGGTTTTGACATGTTTATTTTGGTGTAGCTGATTCTAACAACGACGTCAATGTTCTCTATCAATCCCCACTACTTCTGGTTCATGTTAATTGATATCAATATAAACGTGGTTACTATATAGCCAATGGTATATATCCTTCATGATCAACTTTTGTGAAATCATATTCTTATTCTCTTGAGTACAAAAGAAAAATAAAATATAGAAAAGATACAAGAGTCCGTAAGAAAAAAAAACATGAATGAACTTTCGGTGTTTTAAATGCAAAACGATGATATTCTTATCATATTCTATCTAGCCGATGAAAAAGTTTGGAGAACTTGTTCTTACAAGTGATAAATGTATTTTCTAATAATTAAGAGGTGATAAATATTTTGAAGGCGAAAAATTAATTTTATATTAAACTTTAAAATTTTAACACCTTTTGAATGACATCCGTTAAAACACAAATACGAGCTTTAAAAAACACTAAGGTAGCCCATTTATGAAGAAGGTCATATTTGTGTTAACTCGTTTATCAAATGTGTCATGTTCGAGTTAATTAGGAAGTTTAATAAAATGGATTATAACGACGACACATAGACTCCTCAAAATAATAAATTAAGACTCCTCAAAATAATAAATTAATACCCCAACACACAGTGTGTAAAACTGTAATGTTTAAAACATGTGTTTGTAAAAAAATGGTTGATATCATTATTTCCGGTGTTTTCTCAATTTATTAATCATGACAGTTTCATCTTTTAATTAGTTTAATTATCAATGGCTAATAAATATTTCACTTCCTAACTTTTTGTTAGTGATTATAAAAAGGGCACCTACCCAGATAAATCGACACCCCATATACGCTCCGTATATGATCGAATATACTATAAATAAGGAAAATTTAGAAGGGGGTGTCAGATAGTTATACCTCCATATAGCTTTATACGACCCCCTATACAACACGTATAACAAATTTCGACAATAACTATGAGGAAAAATTTAAGGGGTCATTAGAGGGTTATACGCCTTGTATAGGGTTATACGACCCCCCTATACGACGTGTATGGATCTATATGACCCGTATAGAAATTTTGCGGTGTCTATATATCCACACCCTTAAAAGAAACAAATGAAATATATTGCAGAATTCGATGATGGAAGTAAAAAAATAAAGTTATTGAAAAATCAAGAGGTGATAAAGATTTTAAGACAGATAACTAATTTTTTTTTGTAAATTAATAATCAAAGAGAAAATAAAAAAAATAAAACATAAACTTAAAGTTTTAACACATTTTAGATAACACACTCTGAAACATAATTACGAGCTTTAAAAATACATTAAATAGGTTCCACTTATTAAGGGAGTCATGTTCGGATTAACACGTATATTAAAAATATGATGTTTGAATTAAGATGTTTAATTAAATGAATTCTACTGACGACTAATAGTGTGTATTATTTAAAATACATGTTTTTTACAAAATAGTTGCGATCATCGTTTCTTGTGTTATCTCACTCCATTGACCATGAGAGTTTCATCCTTTTAACTCGTTTAAATATCAAAGGCCAAGAAAAATTTCATTCAGTTTCAAATTATTCGATAATTATTAATCTAAACTTAATCTTCATCTCTCTCACAAATATATCTATATATGTAGGTAGGTAGATGTTTTCATGTAAATATACAATAATGGTTTTGATCGGGACTCAAATGTAATAACTTGTTGTTTACGGATCAATCTTTATGAACAACTTGTGTAGTTTATGGGAGAAGACCGACTGATTATTGAATGGTCTTTTATAATTTGTAAAAGTAATTGATACAATTGTTAAATGTAAAGATTAATAAACAAAAAATAATGTTAAAGAAAACAATTCTAGATGGTTTTTATAATTCAATATTTTGTCATACGACTACACAACCACACATGTATAATGACAATTTTTCATATATAATTATGTCTACTGAATGTAAACAACTCAATAGTTTTGGACCTTTGTTTTGCAAGTTGCTAACTCTTAACAAAAAAGGCTAAATGATTGAAGTATATAATATAGAAAGGACATAAGTAAATACCATTATACCAATATCATAATAAAGTTTTAGTATTTATATGTTTTAGAAATACTAATATTAAAAACTGAAAGAATTACATGATATACTTTGGAGTTGTTTGATATCTTCTTGACGACCCCCCTTATGGTACGGTTAAAAAAGACATCAGACAGAGGAATTTTGACCATTTTCCCGATGACCATAGAAGAATTTAAGGAGTGTTTAAGATTTTGACCCGAGGAAACCCATGAACCCCCTTCCCCTTGGAAAAACAGAGAGAACCTGTGAATCAAGACGACTCCAGGTGCCCTAAGAGATTAGCTTTGAACTTGTGGGAATTATAAAATATACTTCGAAATTGTTTGATAATCTATTAGTGATTACATTAATAAACCATGTTTGAACCAGTTAGATGTAAATTATGTTTATATCACTTTAGAAACACCTATTAATGGTTCATAAGATCCTTTATTCAATAAGCATCTTTATAATTCAACACAAGTTTCTCACACAACTCTTTATGTAGTTCATAAAAGATTATAAATTATAAAGAGAAAATGTCACAAAGTTATCCTATTATATAAGAAATCAAAAGCTAATTTGGGCCTTTGTTATTTTATAACATGGGCCGCATTTTTAAAAATCAAAAGCTAATTTGGGCCTTCATCATATTATAATATGGGCTGCATTTTTAGATTTTTAGTCCAGCACTCCAGCCCAAGAACTAGGGTTCTTCTCTTGACGTCTGTACACACTTATATACAAATCTTATGCCCTAATTTACTTCAGTAGCACCTCAACCACACCGCCGTCGCCGTTGAACACCGATCACCGGCCGGAAAAAATGAGCTACAAGGTTCGTATCTTCCGATCACATATCGAACATCTTCTATTACATAATCTAATCTATCAATGGCTTATTAATCGGTTGATTTAAGTTAGGGTTTATCTGAAATGATGACTGTCAATTGTACTATTGTTGTTTGTGGTGCAGTTTCATCAGTTCCAGGTGGTCGGTAGGGCGCTACCTACGGAATCAGATGAGCACCCGAAGATCTATCGTATGAAGCTTTGGGCTACCAATGAAGTCCGTGCTAAGAGCAAGTTCTGGTTAGTTATGATTGCTTATTGTTTGTTTTTTTAGATCTAGTGTTACATGATGGTGGTGGTTATGTATGTTATTTGTTGATTTTGTGGTTGAGTTTTTAGGTATTATTTGAGGAAGCTGAAGAAGGTGAAGAAGAGCAATGGTCAAATGCTTGCTATCAACGAGGTAAAACTCAAATTTTGTTTGTTGTTTTGTTATTGTTTTGTTATGTATCTTTGATTTGCTAATGTGGTGATGTTCTGTTGGTATTTCGACATTTTGATCCAAAATGATTTATTTGTGTACTGTTATCATGTTAGCTTTTGATCTATCTTGATTCATTTTTTGTGGCAATCGTCAGTACCTTCGTTTTTATAATAGTAAATTAATGTTTTGACTTTTGAGTGACTTAATTTTTTAGGGCTTGCTTGTTTATGGTTCTTAAGTTTATGAGGAAACATACAATAGCTGTTGCAAAGTATGGATTCAGTTGCATATAAAACATTTATAGGCTTAGATGTTACTATGCTAGGAACTTCGTACACTTAAAGCATCTTTATAGATTTTTTATTTGCATACCATTATTATGGTATTTTAGCCTTTTAGGTCACTTGAGTTCATTTAGATGGAGGGTGAAAAGATCCTGTTCTGCTGAAAATAGTTACCAGTCTGATACCTGCATTATGCACTTTGGTTTTGAAAGACTCTTCAAATGCTTAGGGTTCTGAATTTGTTTACAAAATCGTATGCATTTGGTTGTTTTTTGAGGACATATAACTTTTTTTTACCTTTTGAAGTGTTTTCCTTATTACTACGGTTGCCTTACTCATGCTGCACCCTTATAAATCAACTCTCTTGTGGAAGTCTTTTTATATCCTGCACTGCTGAATATGTTTTTTGTATTTAACAAATTTGTTCTGTTTCAAGATACATGCTTTTGATCTTAATTTTTATCCATTGCTATGATTGTATGTAGGCATTTGTTATTAGGGAGTTTTATGTTAAATAATTTTCTTGTGTGTTGTCACTGTATAAGCATTTCATTTTTCATTTCATTGTTTATTTTGATTGACTATATCAACTATTATTGCATTTCTCTAGATTTTTGAGAAAAACCCAACAACTATCAAGAACTATGGCATTTGGCTAAGGTACCAGTCTAGGACCGGGTACCATAACATGTACAAGGAGTACAGGGACACAACATTGAACGGTTCTATTGAACAAATGTACACCGAGATGGCTTCCCGCCACAGGGTCCGCCACCACTGCATTCAAGTCATCAAAACCGCCACCATCCCTGCAAAGCTCTGCAAGAGGGAGTCCACCAAGCAATTTCACAACTCCAAGATCAAGTTTCCGTTGGTGTTCAAGAAGGTCAGACCTCCAACTAGAAAGCTCAAGACCACTTACAAGGCATCAAGGCCTAATTTGTTCGTTTAAGTGGCCTATATCAATGTCTGTTGCTGTCACAAGGTTCAAATTACTGGAAATTTTGATTCATCATGAAAACTTGTTTGTTATTTCTTTTTTTTGGATATTTTGTTGGTGTTAGAAATCTTGGATATCTGAGATCTTATGTTGCGTTTAATATTAGGGAATGCTATTATTGGATTGTTATGTATTTTGTGTCCAGTTTGTGCAATTTGGTGTTTTTGCAAGAACATGCAGTATCTTCATTGGGGCAATAGGACGAAGTGACGAACAAAAGACCCTTGAAATTATTACATTGCGGATCCAATGTTAGAACCTATATATTTTAGCTACTCAAACCCACAAACTTACAAGTTTCAAAACGATTGAACCTAACCATAAAAGGCCCTTGAAATTATTACATTGCGTATCCAACGTTAGAGCCTATATCATTTGTTGTATGATATTTTAGCTACTCAAACCCACAAACTTACAATTAAGTTTCAAAACGATTCAACTTAACCATAAAAAAAACAACTTCAGATTATAAGGAACTAAGAGAAACACGTCTCGAAACAAGCCCAACAATCTGATTATAAATTAAAAAAACACGTTTGGAAACAAACCCAACAATCTGATCATATAAAATTTGTAGCTAATATCTCATAAAAAAATCAAAACAAAAAGATGCTTTAGTCCTTACTCCGAGCATTCACATGAACTTTTCTATATTTAGGTGTGTTTTTTATGTTTTAAGAAATGGTTATAAGTGTAGAAAAGAGAGAAATTTACTATTCATCTGTTATTTATAAAATTATTGTTTAACCCTTAAAAAATTTTAAAATTTTTAAAAGTAGTTTTAAGTAAAGAAAAAAGAAAAACTAATGAGACAAATATAAAAATATATTATTTAATTGAGAATAAAAACAAAAATAATATTTTTTTATGCAATTATAATAATAACGATGAAAACCTGACATGAATGTTGTCATATACAAAAGAGAAATCATTTTCTTTTCATTTAAAGAAAAACTGAAATATCAAATTTGTGAAATATGCTACCACTCCACTTTCAATAACCCTTATTAATTTTTAAAATTAACCCTTTAAGTTATTTTTTTTCAACTTGACCCTTGTTTTAAACCAAATAAAATGTTTTACTAATTTGTTTTTCTTTCGAAAACTTTTGTTCCCCAATATTTAAAAAAACTAATTTATGACCCTGTTTAGTTTTTCAATGTTTCCGTATAAATTTTATTAATAACGAAGTTGTCTTCAAAATATGGTAGTCTACGTTATCGCCGTGGATGGCAATTGACGATAATTTGTTATTACCATAAAAAATGAGACATATTCCGCTCAAATAACATCGATATCATTATATAATTAGTTTTTGTTAAATTTTTCAAGGGATATCTTTTACATAACTATCCATCTTAATAACTCATTTCACTTATACATTTTCTAATAACACAAACTACAGGGGCTATACACCATCTCTGGATTCTCCACAGACCCCAACGAGTAATAAAACCTCACAAAATCGTCAATCTTACGCAGATACACCAACACACAAACACACACAAACACACACAAACACACACAAACACCTAAACCTAGGGTTTCCATTTCTCCACCGATCAAAATCCCCCGATGCCGAAGAACAAAGGAAAAGGAGGCAAAAACCGCAAAAGAGGCAAAAACGAAGCCGATGACGAAAAGCGTGAGCTAGTGTTCAAAGAAGACGGTCAAGAGTACGCACAGGTGCTCCGTATGCTCGGCAACGGCCGCTGTGAAGCCATGTGTATCGACGGCACCAAGCGCCTCTGTCACATCCGCGGTAAGATGCACAAGAAGGTGTGGATCGCCGCCGGTGACATCATCTTAGTCGGTCTACGAGACTATCAAGACGACAAGGCTGACGTCATCCTCAAGTACATGCCTGATGAGGCTAGGTTGCTGAAGGCGTACGGTGAGCTGCCGGAGAATATTCGGCTCAATGAAGGAATCGCTGGCGGTGGAATGGATGAGGATGATGATAATGGCGGTGATGATTATATTGAGTTTGAAGACGAAGATATTGATAAAATTTAGGGTTTGTAAGCGATTTGGTTCTAATTTTGTGTAATTGTTATGAGAGAAGTTGTTTTAATTGTTTTGATTTTGGATTTGTGCAGTGGTTGGATGGAAATGGAGATGGGGGCTTGTATTTGTTTTTCGAAATCGTGCTTGAGGAGAAGGTAACTGGTAATGAATAGTTAGGGTTTGTATAACAAGAGCTCTTTGAATTTTGTTTTGGTTTATGGTTATAAGATATAAAGATTGTTTATGTGTAAGCTATTGAGTTACGAGGATTTATGGGTAATGATTTTGAGTTATTGGTGAAATTGATTACAAGTTTAATAATTGATGAGCTTTTTTGAGCCAATCTTTGTGTGAATGATTGTTTTATGAGCTGATTATAGTCTGCAGTGCTCAATGATGGTTTCAGCTTCAAGTAATTGTGTTGCTCTGTTATTTTTCGTAGTCGTACTACTCTGCTATCGAATGTGTACAAAACACTGCTATGTATTAGTATAACAGCATAAAATACAAACATTTGTGTAATTCTACTGTTCTGTAGTGTTAAATAAAACCAGGTGGGCTGACCAACTACCAGGTACACCTATATTTTCTTGTTTTGTTTGTATAGAATACACAAACTAAGATGTGTTCTTTAGTTGTTACAGAACTGTTTCAGTTAATTACTATGCATACATATTTAGTAGAGACATATTTAGTTGTTACAGAACTGTTTCAGACTCTAACAAGGTTATGATTTGCTAATTGGTTTTGCTTGAATTACTTTGTGATCGAAGCACGAGGGCCATAGTGTTGCTAACTGAACCAAGGTGAGTCTCAGTCAAGGTGATAGTGGATATTAGGTTAACTATTAATTTTGACTTTAATCCAATGTTTTTGGGAGACAGAAGTTATTTTTAGGAATATAGGTCATGTGTTGGAGTTCAATTCTTAACCTGAGAAGCTGATTCTTTTGGTTAACTGAAAGTGCATCATATTCTCAGGAACAAGACACCCATCTGGTGTGATACATGTAGAAAGGTTGATCCATTTTCACCCTTTCTGAGACCCACACCATGTTTGCTATGGTGAGTTCTTTCCATTTGATGTTTGCTTCTTTAGCTAGACTAGATGCTGGGTGGTAGAAATCTTTGATTTCAACCTATAAATAGGTTACCTAGGTGACTTAATATCGCATATGGGACTTCATAGACAAATGGGTGTATACTTGTATTCAAATTTGTTTCGACGTGCCAAATAGGTTAAACAAGTCAAAAGTTGCGCGTGCAATAAATTAAAATCTTGATTTCATTGTAAGAATATAGTTTTGTAATGATATGAAGAATATTATCATGTGTTAGTTCGTAGGTATGAATTTTACGAGTCAGGAAGTTGGTTAGGTTGATTCACTACTTGTGACTAGTGATGAAAGGGTCTTAGAGTTGGATCTTACAGCCCCTCTCTATGGGTCATGAATGCAGTGTTTTCAGAATTGGGCCACATCTGTCGGTTGAACCAATCGGACTGATTTCCGGTCTGGTTATGAGTATATGGATCGCTTCTTGTTGAGACTGTTTAACAGGTGACCTACCGGATTCAATTTCTTTTTTTTTGTTATCTGTAAATAACTACATAATTTGAGGCTTTAACACCTTCGATTAGAATTTGGATTCTTACCAATTGAATTACTATCCAATAGCTATATTTTATTTTATTTTATATTTTCATATAACCATAACCCAGTCGAGTAAATCTCACTCGTCTTGATGACATAAATAGATCTAGAAAGGTTGTCTTTTAGAATAGAAAGTGTTCTCTAAGCGTAAGAATGACATTTACGTAATGTAGCGCATAAACAATAAGTCGTAAAGGGGTAAAACAAAACATTAACATTTTCTTTCTTTAACTAGTTCCAGGTATATTAGATATTATTATATGAACTGTTATTACAATATATAATTTTCTTATGACAAACGCTAAATTAAAACAAATATCGAATCAAGGAGGTTGGATTACATGTTTGTTTGAGATTATTGTGATTAATGAAACTTGAGGGGTTCCAAGGAGGCACTGCCTTGATGTGGGTCCAAGATGTGGCGTTCGTATCACGGGTCATGCTTGACCATTATTGGAAGTAGAACGTGATTATACACCAAAAGTTGCATCGGATTTGCAAGATTAATAAAAAGTTCATGTCATTGATCATAAGAAAGAACTGATAACTAGTAGTAAGGTGATGCTAATCTTGGTATTACCAACATCTCGGTCGATTAACAACAACCGATCGTTAGTGGCAACTTGACCATCAGTGGCAATTGAGCATTAGTACCGGCTAACAGAGGTGACGACTTTGGAAGCAGTATTTGAACATTAGCTGCAAGTAACCAACAACAATTGATTAGCAACATCTTATTGAGGGGCAAATCATCATATGTAACTTTATTATTGTAGATGGTTTTCTCACTACTATAACTGTCCAATTGTCAATATTCATAATCACCAACGATCACGAAGGGTACAACCTTTCTTTGTGTTGGTTCCTTACATATATACGGACGTTGACCAATGTTAAGTTTTGATATGATTTCTTTAGAACAATACTTGTATACTCATTATAGTTTCTTTTGTCTTATCTGATTAAAGACTTTAAAGCACCATCAAAATCACTCTAATTTGAAATTAATCCAAACAATTAAAAGGGCTATCTAGGAACCTCAAAACACATAAAACCTACATATCCGAACCTAACACAAACTTGTCACGTTAACCAATCCATTTAACATTATCCAAAACCCATCTATTTTAACATTTTGTGTTTTGGTTCATGTTGTGGGGAATTACCATTCTAGACTAGCACAACTTAATTTTCCAATTTCTTCCATATAAAGCTATAGATTGAGAAATAAAACATATTAAAAAAATAAGCAAATCATTATTTAACTATAGAAAAACAACTTAGAAATGATAACATATTATATGATTCGACTTGTATTCGTGATCACCACACACTTGTGTAAGCATCTTTACAATCAAACTCTCCAAATAAAGCAAAAAAAGATGTAGAAGTTTGTGCGTTGATTCTGGACCCTTTAGGCTTAGTTGTGGCTGTGGGGGACCAATATAAAGTGTCTCATCTCAATCTACAAAATTATAGTTTAAATTATATATATCTTCTTAAAAACATATTAGTTGTTTTGAGTGCAAAGTAGTTTATATTTATTTGACACTTGTTTAAACAAGGATATAAACAAATCTAAGTCTAAGCTCAAATCCAACAAAACTCAAGCTTGATCTGTCTCACGTTCTATGTGTAAAACTTGATTTTGTTTATTAAACGAGACGATTTAAGCTTTTAACATGATTCTAAGTAGGTTACGGGTGACTTGACTCTTATAAACTATATAGTCAATAAGCATACTTGCATTAGAAGCTCTGACAAAATTAAATAACTTACAAACCATCAATGAAAATTTAACTTTTTCTTATAATATATTTTTTATATTTTTTCTTGGTTCCATAAAAAGTAGTGTGATTCTTCAAACAAAAGAATAACTTGATTTGTTGAGGTTTGAACTCAATATTTAGAGTTAATAATTAAATAAGAGAATTAATCTCTGGCACAAGAAATGTGCATGTGAGGGAGATAAGAGGGTGATGATTAGCCTCATATTAATATCCTTTAATTATGATTACGCATGATAACTACTTTCTGCGCGCCAGGCTTAACCTTTACCGCCTAAAAGACTCAATAGTCGATTTAGACGATCCTCAAAACATATTAATTAAACATTCTAATTTTTTATATTTTGCATAAAGGTTTGATAAACATAGCTGTTACACCTATGGCAAATAAATTGTTTATTATAGACAATAATTACTAGCTATTTTAAGATATAAAATTTTTTTTGAACGGCCAACGAATAATTTCCCGATCACCCGGGTAAACCCATTGGCGAAAGGTCACCCACGCCCGCAAACACAGACATCGCCGGTTACCAGGCTCGCCCACCATTTCAAGGGAAACCCACCACTTAAAAATCCACTGCTTAAAATAGATTTATAATATATATATATAGGATGAAGTTAATATGAGAACCTTAGGTTTTTGTGAAAACCCATTAACTAAATTTGAGCATTTGATCAAAATTTCAATGGATAAAATCTTTTCATTTTGTTCTTTTGTTTTTTTAATAAAAAAGGATATGAAGGTAATTTAACCCACCCCACTAAAATTCAGATTCACTAGTATATTGACATGTGTCTCTACCCTATTATCTTTATTATTATTTTTTTTGTTTAAAAATTTTACCCCCTTTATTTTTAAAACCTTTATAACTTTTTTACAAATTGTTATTTTTTTATAATAAGTACACCATTAAACTCGTCTCTTTTTTCTCTTTAATTCCAATATAATCTCAACAAAATTTAATTTTTTTAAGAACATAAATAATTACAGTGAGTTACATCGTATTGTAATTACTTATAATGAATTACATCGAAATACATATATACAAATCAGCAAAAACAAATCCTAATAAAATGATTTTACATCAATCATGCAAAAATAATGTAGGGTTGTAAAAAACAAAACCTAATATATACGTTATCGTTACCTTCCCCCTTCATGCAAAAAATACAGTGCATAAACTTTAAAAAATATCTAAATTTTAGTAAATTACAGTGAATTACATCATATTTGTAATTACTTATAGTGAATTACAACATAATTATAATTATTTATAGTAACAGTGAGTTACATCGAATAACAATGAGTCATATTACAGCGAATTACATCATGTTTATATGCAAAAACTAATATTTGCAGTAAATTACATCATGTTTATATGAATTCAATCTTAATACTTACAACGAATTACATCATATTGTAATTCCTTACATCATATTTTTTTTACTTACAATCCATTTTAATGCAAAATACTAATACTTACAGTTAATTACTTTATATTGTAATTATTTACAATAAAGTACATCAAATTACCTCATATTTCTTTAAATGTTATACCAAACTGACAAAGGTCCCTTATCATCTAGTAAACTAATGTAAACATGGGGTAATTATATTGATACAACTTAGTGTTACGTTAATATAAATAAATATAAAATTAGTGTCCCTACACTAACATGATGTTTATATGAATTCAACCACCACCGCTTAGTGTCCCTACACTAACATGATGTTTATATGAACATATAAAATTACATTATGTTTATATGAATTCAAATCCTAATATGCTACGTTCTTAAAAGTTACATTGATTTAACAACCATGATTACACTAATATAACATAAGGGTTACACT
>BJCM01201402.1:0-10168 GCA_018326385.1 Flaveria bidentis | reverse complement strand
AAATAAGGGGATCTAGAACTCACCTGGATACCGAGACTAACTTCTAAACTAAGCTTTCTAGGCTAGGATCTCACTACACAGCCTGCAGATAAGTTAACACTTAAAGGAGTTAATTTCTGCCTAAATTTGCTGCTAATTTCGCTTCCAGAAAAGCAAATTCGCTGGCCGTTTCGCTGACAGTTTCGCTGCCTGTTTGGCTGACAGTTTCGCTGACAGTTTCGCTGCCAGTTTCGCATGGTAGTTTCGCCCAACTTTCGTTGCAATTCCATGCCTGCGAAATTATCTAGGAAACTATAGTTTCGCAGAAAACCCACAGTTTCGCAGCTTGAATATGCAAATTCGCTGGATGCACAGACAGTTTCGCATATCGCATAAAAATTATGAACCAACTCGTTTTTAACCCAAAATCGCAACTTTTTTTGTCCAATCTCTTAGTTTATCATCCATGAGGCTATATCTAAGCTTTTTACATGTTTTCATACGTAAAAATGTGACTTTTATGTGATTCTTTGCAACTTTGGAAAACCCAAAACCCTAGAATCCGGGTTTGATCTACAGAAGGGTTTAAAGGCCGATTCTTACCTGGATTTGTTGCTCTTTTCATTTGGTTTGATACTCCAACACCCAGATCTTCAATCTTCTAACCTTTGAAGCTCCAAATCTTGAGTTTTCTTCATTTTCTCTCTCTTCTTTCTCTCTCTACGAAGTTGGGAGGCTAGTGTTTAAATAAGGGAGATGGTGGCTGATTAGATGGGTTAAAGGGCTGATTATGGGCCCTATATCAATTAGGCTCTTGCCCATAAATCTAATTTAGCCCATAACCCTTTTCATTCCTTTATTAAATACCCACTAATTAAGCCCATTATCATTGATGACTCGTTTTTACTTTTCGAGGTGCTACATGTACAAAGCGTTCATGGACTGTAAGCCGCATACCTAAAGTGGAGCCGAGGCAGCAGTAGGGCTTGTAAGATGGTTTGAGAAGACTGAGTCAGTCTTCGTCAAATGCAACTATCGATCAGGTGAAGTAGGCCATAGGAACACCGGAAGGTGTAGCACTCACGTGGTGGAATGCTCAAGTGTAGATGCTTGGCCAGTCAATGGCAAATGCGCTGCCGTGGGAGGAAGTCAAGACAATAAGGACCAAGGAATATTTCCCCCGTGAAGAAGTTTATAAGCTAGAAGCTGAGTTCTGGCAATTGAAGATGGATGGATCCAATATTGAGGCTTACACTACTATGTCACATGAGCTAGCTACACTTTGTCCAGGCATGGTTAACCCGCCGAGCCGACGAATTCAGCTATACTTGCGTGGTTTATTTCCGGAGATTCAGAGTATGGTGACTGCTGCAAATCTCCCTACCATTCAACAGGTTATACGACTGGCTCACAATCTCACTGACCAAGTTGTGGAGAAAGGGAAGTTACCCAAGCAAGGCGCTGTGAGAAGTGTGCCCGACAACAAACATAAGTGGGAAAATAATGCTAGCAAGGGATCGTCATCTGGTAATCAACCTCAGCAACACCAACCTCAACAACAACATGAACATAGACGGTTTGATAACAATCGCAACTTTAACCAATCATCTTCATCATCTCAAGGACCAAGTGGATACGTGGGGGAAATCCAAAGTGCAACCGATGAAACTACCATCACACTGGCAGGTGTGATAGTTTCCGATGATAGCATTGTGGGAAGGTTGGACACGTGGCAAAGGATTGCCCTGGAGAACTGATGAAGAAGCCTCAACAACCTCAGCAGCCTCAGTAGCCTCAACAGGCCCATGAAACATCAAAGGGTTGCTTTAAGTGTGGAAAAGAAGGGCATTTCAAGAAAAACTATCCTCAACTGAGAAGAAATAGGAATGGCTACGGTAATGGTGGCAATAACAACAACAACAGCGGTAATGGTGACAACAATGGTGGCAATAATGGTGGAGCCAAAGGGAGTGCCTTTGTCATGGGTTCAGGTGAAGCTCTAAACAATCCTACTACTGTTACTGGTAAATTTCCTGTTAATGGTCGTTTTGCTTCTATACTGTTTGACAGGAGCTGATAGGAGTTTTATCTCTACTAAGTTTTGTTGCCTCTTAAGGGATATGCCTTATGTTTTAGAGTCTAAGTATGTTGTAGAATTGGCTAATGGTAAACAAATCTCCGTTATGCACATCCTTAAGAATTGCAAGATAGAACTCGTTGGTCATACCTTTGACATTGATCTTATGCCCATTACTCTTAGAAGCTTTGATGTTGTCGTAGGCATGGATTGGCTGTCACAGAAGCAGGCCGAGGTGATTTGTCATGAGAAGGTCATTTGTATTCTTGTGGTAGATGGGGAAATGCTTTCGGTTAAGGGCGAGAAGATTGGTGTTGTAATAGGCATCATATAGTTCACGAAGGCTCAGAAGTGGTTACGCAAGTGCCACTTGGGCATATTAGCTCTCGTCTCTAACCAACATCAAGAGGAAAAGAAGATAGAAGACATTCCAGTGGTTCATGACTTTTCGGAGGTGTTTCCAGAGGATCTACCTGGACTACCACCTCATCGTCAAGTTGAGTTTCAGATCGATTTCACACCCGGAGCTGCTCCGATTGCGAGAGCACCTTACCGGTTAGCACCGAACGAACTACAGGAATTATCTACACAACTTCAGGAGTTGTTGGATAAAGGGTTTATTCGATCGAGCTCATCACCGTGGAGAGCACATGTTCTCTTTGTTATGAAGAAAGATGGCACATTCCACATGTGCATCAACTACAGAGAGTTGAACAAGGTCACAATCAAGAATCGATACCCATTACCTAGTATTGACGATTTATGTGATCAGCTTCAAGGATCAAGTTATTATTTGAAGATTGATTTGAGATTGGGTTATCATCAACTCAGATTTCGTGAAGAAGACATAACTAAAACAACATTCCGTACTCGTTATGGTCACTACGAGTTCTTTTTCATGTCTTTTGGGTTGACAAATGCACCACCAGTGTTCATGGATCTCATGAACCGTGTGTGCAAACCCTACCTTGATCAGATTGTTATCGTGTTTATTAATGACACATTTATTTATTCTAGGACCAAGGAGGAACATGAGGAACACCTACGCTTAATCTTGGAGCTACTTAGAAAGGAACAGTTGTACGCCAAATTTTCTAAGTGCGACTTTTGGATTCGTGAGGTGCAATTTTTGGGTCACATTGTTAACGAGAAGGGAATACATGTGGATCCTGTAAAGATTGAGGCAAGGAACTGGTTGGTAACCAAGACGCCTAGTGAGATAAGGCAATTTCTTGGTCTGGCAGGATACTATCGGCGTTTCATTGAGGGATTCGCAGAGATCGCTCAACCTCTCATAGCTTTGACCCATAAAGAAACAACCTATAAGTGGTGTGAGGGTCAAGAAACTGCTTTTTAGTTGTTAAAGCAGAAACTTTGTAGTGCGCCGATATTAGCGTTACTTGAAGGAAGTGATGATTTTGTGGTTTACTGTAATGCTTCTATCTAAGGACTTGGTTGTGTCCTGATGCAACATGACAAAGTAATAGATTATGCCTTGAGACAACTAAAGGTGCACCCTTTGCCCAACACTTGAATCAGGAGCGCGACATGAAGACATTGATAGCATGAAAAGAACTACATTACTCATGACTTGGAGTTAGGATCAATGGTCTTTGCCTTGAAGATCTAGAGACATTACTTGTACGGTACCAAGTGCACAATTTACATCGATCACAAGAGTCTTCAACATATCTTTGAGCAAAAATAGCTTAACATGAGGCAATGACGCTGGGAGGAATTATTAAACTATTATGATTGTGCTATTAAATACCACCCGGGAAAGGCAAATGTAGTCGCTGATGCCTTGAGTAGAAAGGAAACCGCTAAACCCTGACGAGTTCGTGCCCTACAATTGACAATGAGCACTCACTTGCCCGAGCCAATTAAGGAAGCCCAGACGGAAGCCCTGAAAGGTGAGAACGTTAGATCCAAATCTTTATGCGGGATGGATATACGGTTAGAAGTCAAATCTGATGGAATACGATATTTCATGGATAGACTTTGGGTACCTTTATATACGTGAGCAAATGCCTGACATGTTTTAAGGTTAAAGTGGAATATCAGAAACCATCTGGGTTATTGCAATAACCTGAAATCCCCTTCTAGAAGCAGGAACAAATTTCTATGGACTTCATTACAAATTTTCCCAGGATTCCTAGTGGTTGTGACACGATATGGATGATCGTGGATCGACTCACTAAGTCAGCTCACTTCTTGGCGATCAAGGAGACTGATAAAATGGACAAGTTAACTCGAATTTACATGAAGGAAGTAGTGTCGAGGCATGGTGTGCCAATCTCGATTATTTCTGATCGGGATGCTCGTTTTACGTCTCATTTCAAGCAATCGTTACAGAAATCTTTGGGTACACGTCTAGACATGAGTACTGCTTATCATTCGTAGACCGATGGTCAAAGTGAACATGCTATTCAGACTTTGGAATACATGTTGCATGCTTGTGCGATCGATTTTGGGAATAATTGGGAAGCTCATTTACTGTTGGTTGAGTTTTCTTACAACAATAGTTATCATACTAGCATCAAAGCAGCACCATTTCAGGCATTATATGGGCGAAAGTGTAGATCACCAGTTTGTTGGGTGGAAGTTGGTGATAGTCAATTGACTGGTCCTGAATTAGTACATGAGACCATAGAGAAGATAGTGTAGATATGAAACCGCATGGCTGCGGCGCGAGACAAACATAAGAGTTACGCAGACAAATGACGAAAACCTTTGGAGTTTCAAATTAGAGACAAAGTCTTGCTGAAAGTTTCATTGTGGAAAGGTGTAATTCGGTTTGCCAAGAGAGGGAAGCTTAATCTAAGATATGTTGGACCATTTGAGATTCTAGAAAGAATAGGTCCGGTGGCGTATCGATTGGACTTGCCTGATTCACTGAGTGGCGTTCACAATGTATTTCACGTCTCAAATCTGAAGAAGTGCCAATCTGACGAGACACTAATTGTACCACTCGACGAAGTACAAGTAGGTGATTAATTACGATTTGTGGAAGAGCCTATTGCAGTAACGGATCATGAGATCAAGCCCCTTAAGCAAAGCAAGATACCTATAGTCAAAGTTCGTTGGAACTCAAAACGTGGACCGGAATTCACATGGGAAGGCGAGGATCAAATGAAGCTCAAGTATCCTCATCTTTTCAAAACGACGGCAACAGTCGGGGAAGGTACTGAGTAAATTTCGGGACGAAATTTATTTCAACATGGGGATGATGTGACAACTCACTCGATTTCATTATGCCAATGCAGTAAACCAGTGATGTAGCACAACCATGTAACGCAATTTTCGGGGCAGAAATTCTTTCAATATGGGGATAATGTGACATCCGGTAATTTTCCGTTAACAAACTCCATTAGTTCCGTTAAGTCTTGCATACACTTGTGTCGTGAACACACATTAGTTATTATTAAATGTTGGTGACCTAATAATAATAATAATCTAATAATGTTGATTATTAGTTGTGATTATATGATGCATGGATTTATAGAATTTTAAATGTTTGATCCAAGAACACATACACAAATCGAATTCCAAGTGGTTTCAAGTAATAGAAGTTGTTTACAAGTGATAATCATCATCTAAGCATATCTAAAGGTTAGTTTTGATTAGTTGTTCATATTTTTTGATGTAGATGAACCCTACTCCAAAATTTCATGATGATATTATGAAATTGATAATTGTTAGATGATTATATTATGTTAGTTAGGTTGTATGAATGCTAGATTATGTTAATTGTGCAAGAAATCTATGGCTTGATCATCTAGTTCATATATTACCCTAAGAGGAAACTTTTTGTTCTTGGAATTCATGATTTGATGATGTTATGATACTAGATACAATGCTAGGATGTTAGTTTAATTGAATTGTGCAAGAAAATCCGTGAATTAGAGGTGTTGATCATAACTTACTAAAAGTAGAAACTTTTATGTATGATGAATTGGAATTTTAATGTTTTGGTTGTGATTAACATGTTAGAATGAATGTTATGGACTTGATTAGGTATAATATTGATAAAATTATGATTGAATTGGATGCTAGATCACTTTTGGGTGTTACTTTCCCAAAAGGGAAACTTTATTCTTGTGGAACATTGGATATGATGAATTGGGCATGCTTGTGATGTTAGGATCATGTTAGAATGATTGTTAATGATGTTTGATGTGATAGTATGCGTTAGTTGAGTTGTGTGGATGCTTGGTTGTTCATGTAAGAAGTATAGGTTTTGGTGATCATACATGAGGATGAATTATGATTGGTGATTAGGTGATAATGATTGGGAATGGAAATGGTTGTCACTGTGTATACTAGTAATCAGGTTATGATTGTCATACACGCATGCGAATGTGAGGCCCCTACTTAGTAGGATTGGTAGGGTTTAGGATGTGAGTTTGTGGGTGGCTTCATATGGCATGTAGTGCATGATTAAACTTCATATATGAATTGTTTGATGTGATGTATTTATATTGATTGAGCATGATGGTTGTTTGAGATTTGCATGAATGTATGATGATCTAATGTGGTATGATAACTCAGTATGCATGATTAAATAATATTCCAACTAATATGTCACCAACGGGTCAAACGGGTCAACTAGGTTAACCTAGAATTGTTAAGTTTTTTGTGTACACGTACTTATGTACTTATGTGTTCTATGTAACCTTTGAAGGGTTGCCTTTCCATCAATCACGCGTCTCTTTATTCATTATCTTAGCACACCAGGTGAGTTCATACCCCTATATTTTATAAACTATCTTCTGGGGGAGATAGCATACTTGTACTCAAATGCTATTTTATTTTTATAAGTTGTGTATGTTTTAACATAGTGCTTAATACCTTGAAAGTCCTCACACTTTCGAATCGTTAATAATGGTAACTAACGGGAAATCTTGGGTAGTACTACTAGGTCTGACGAGCCCCACCTGTGCAACTCGAGGTCAAACGGGTGCAATTTTGTCCTAAATACAAACATCAACATGACCTAGTAAGTCGTGACGGGAGGCAACAAACGAAACATAGTCAGCTTCGATCTCAAAATCACTATGGTTATTACTTGTGAATATAGACTAGCTATCTATTTCAATACACTTCTTATGTTATGCAAATGTTATTATTTATGTAAAAGAAAACTTAAGAACTCACCAACCATTGTGTTGACATTTTTAATATGCTATTCTCATGTCATTAACTCAGCTTACCATTAGGAGCACGACATGGGTCTAGCATGCATTCTAAGACTCTGTTTTAAATACGCATTTGTTGGTTCTGATTATGTGTTTTAAATATTAGGTTGATGCGTGTTTTGCCAAATTATGCATTTTTATTACTTTGGCTTTGTCTTATTTACAAAACGCTTCCGCATGGTTTTAAATGTTTGAAATTTGATTGGTTTTGTTTTGAATGTGGCATATAGTGTCGTTCAGAGTAACTAGTGATTGTGATCCTGGTTTGTTCACACGCCTCGCGGTAAAACTCTGCACGTGGATTTTGAGGGTGTGACAGGTTGTATTCTTATGTGTGTTTTTGTGTTCACGTGTGTGTTTTTGGTGGGTTTCTAGGTGTAGAGCTTTTAGAAAACATGTATTCAAGAAGTTGTTAGGACCGTGTACGGACGGAGTACTAACTGATTTACGTGTATACCAACTCAAATAGTGCGGAATCCTATTTGATTGGTGATCCAATCAGTGAGAACGCACGTAGAAACGATCTTAGAATGAATCTAAACGTTAAGAACGATTGCAATAATGATTTAGTGCGATCTATGAACTTGGAACAGGTTCTCTAAAGTCTCTGGACGGCTAGGGTACGATTTAGTATGTAGGGATTCGAATTGTTATGTTTTTCCACGAATTAAGTGGTATTTGTAGGTTAGGGTTTCTCATTCATGCGACTGAACCATTAGTATGGTTCAGTCGTGCGACTGAGTCAATCTCATGTCACAATCGTGCGACTAATCCAGTCTCCTAGTTCAGTTGTGCGACTGGTTCATTAGCATGAAGTTGTTCATGCGTGTGGTCCATTAGCATGGGCCATTCGCATACGAACTTCACATGACTAAGTTTTAAAATATTTCTCAACCATTCTTGACTAAGAACTATGTAACAACCACAAACCTATATAGTTAGTTCAACAATGCATTATTACATAATAATCAATGAAATATTCAACATATTAAGCATAAGCACACATTATATTTCATTCAATACCCATTCTATTACATATATGTAAGACATGAAAGACATTTTACATTTGAGCCCCTAAACTAGGTGTACATGTATCTACAAACTCCCCCTTGGACCTAGTTTACTCTATTGTCTAACATTATTCATCAGTTCTTCAAACTTCTTGTACTTCTCCTCTCTTGTAGCTCTAGCATGTATCTAAAATGCAAAACAGAGCCTTATAACATTTTTAAACTGGAGGGCTTGTACAATGTCTTGCGCGTCACAGAACAGTGGCGACTTGTATCAGGTGTAAACATCATTAGTCGACAAGTTAGTGAGCCAGAGTGGGTTAAACACCCTAATTGTTTCCATATTCCCATCTCTGTTCAAAGCTATGAGTGCCTCACCTGTTCTTCAATCGTAGTACCACCATTTAAAGTGTGGAGTGAAGTCCTGAGGCATTTCCCTCAGAGGGATTCTTGACATTGTGCGTGAAGGACTCCACTTCAGCATAATCTTTGGCTTTCCAGTAATGGCATCAACTTCAGATCTTTTGATATACCTCGTTGGTTGTTGAGGTTTGAAGTTGACCCACCTGGTGGTACTCTCTCTTCAAAGCTGCTTCAAACCAGCCTGACATCTTTCAAAGGTCAGCATATAACAACTTCAATTTGGCCAGCTGGTTAAGCTCAAAACCGGGTAGAGTCTTTAGATCGTGTGGGAATCTGAAGTACTCAATTCCCTTCTCTCTCTTGATAGCATAAACATTTAGATCATCAAGATATGACCATGCTATGATCTTTCCAGACACCTTCAGATGCTTCTTCACTTTGTAAAGCTTGGTGTAGGTACTAGGCTTTGGAGCACTACGTTGGGCTCTAATCTCTGCAAAACATGCCGCCCATTCAGCCTTTTTAACGTTGACATCGGCGTCTGAGGCTTGGTCTTGATCTTTCTTCTTCTTCTTCTCCTGCTCCATCTTATCTAGTGTTTCAAATGTATCACTGACAAGAGTGTCACCCAGATTAGGGACTACATTTCCCTCGTTGTTAGCATACTCTGGATAATGTTGTGTTGTGATGTCTTTAATCTCAATCTCATCCACATCGTTAAGCTCATTGTCACTATCCATGTCAACAGTAGGAGCATCCTTCACAAGCTCATCTGGATTCAGTTAGAACATCTCAGCCAATTGCTCATCAGTAAGGTCGTGAATTATTTCTCCTTCTTCAGGAGTGTAACTCACAGACCTCCTAACGATCCCTTGCAGATCAAGTATTATTGTGAGTTGAGACTTGATCTACTGAAGGGGAGCAACATCGTACTCATCTTGTTGAGATGAATGATCTACTTGATTTAAACATATAAACACATCAACCATTAGTCAATATCAAGAAAGTAAACATTAAATAAATATAAACATTATGTACACAAGTTTAATACATGATTCAATTACACATGATTTAAAATTACATAAACATCTAATCATTACGTTTGATAGAATCATATGTTCTTCTGCAGTCGGGGCTGATGTTGAGGCACCCTGATCTTGATTTTTCTTCGTTCGCCTCTCTCTTGCTTGTGTGGCATCCGATGCAGATGCATCCCCACCTTCTTCATTATCTCTTGCATCTTCATCATCTCCTCCTTTGGTCTCATCCTCTTCATCATCCTGTTCATCATCATCATCATCATCATTATCATCACCCTCTCGTATCTTCAGAGGCTCATCCTTTGTGCCTTTGAGTTTGAGCATGATGGTCTTTTGGCATCCTCCAACTCCTCAATCTTCTTAGTGAATAAAACTTTATGGTCCTGGAGTTGGGCAATCTCTTGACTTTGAACAGCCATCTACTGAGCCTGGTCCTCTATTAGCTGGGCCTGCTGAGCGATCTGTTGTGCTTGGGCAGCGTTCTGCTCCACAAGCTATCTA